>OMKK01055736.1:0-20555 GCA_900302305.1 Polymixia japonica | reverse complement strand
AAAAAAAAATATATATATATATATATATATTGCTCAACTAGTGATACATCCCTATAATGTAGTTAATCCCCAGACAGATAGGTGTGGCATCAAGAGACAATAATCACAATGCGTCCATCCATTACACGGACACTCCTTGACCTGGGGACAATAAAAGGCCACCTTGAAATTGCATTTTTAATCAAAGGACAAGATGCCACAGATGAGAACAGGCTATTGGCATGTTGGATGCTGGCATGTCAGTTAGGGCCGTCACCAGACATCTGAATATGCACAATTCGACAATGTCACGATTAACTCTATGTGACTCTATGGTGGACATACACGGTACTGACAGTTGTAAATCCACGTCTTGTCCAATCCAAGTCCAAGTCTGCCCATTGTTTTTTAATTGCATTCATTGTTTGCTAGAATTTTCCTTTCATTCAATTCTTAAAATGTTTATTTTCCTGTGTAGAGATTTATATTTATATGTCCATTATAAGTTTGAAAAATGAATACATTATCACATGCTGTGTTTATAATTTTGTTCAGTGTACATACATACGTGCATACAGTACATACATACATGCAGCACATACACACATACAGTACACACATACATACATACATACAGCACATACACACATACATACATACATACATACATACATACATACATACGTACATACAGTACACACATACATACATACATACATACATACATACATACATACATACAGCACACATACATACATACATACATACATACATACATACATACATACATACATACATACATACAGTACATTGATACATAAAAGTCATTCCACTGGCTCAAGGTTGCAATACATTGATATAAGAATTCTGGTTTGTTCTTAGAAGACAAGATTCCCCACAACAGCATAATAAACAAGCAAAACCCCTTTGAGCTTTCTGGTGTCTCATAAAAAAGTGACACTGACCACTGAAAAAAGTGACAGAGAGCAGGAATCTTTCTCTCTCTCTCTTGCTCTCTCCTTTATACAGCCATGGGGTTTGAAAATAAATTATGGCATGCTGGCACATAGTGGCTGTGACTCATCAGCCCTTTAATGACCTTTGCATTGGTTTACTGAGTTTTTTAAAGGTGCAGTTATATTTTTAAAGGTGCCTACAAATGCCGCTTTATGCACTTTTGTTCTTGTTTCTGTGTCCGTCCTTTCGGCAAGCATCTAGCCTTTTCAACTCAGCCTCTTTGATTTTGACCATCCATCAGGGTGTCCTCTACTGCCTTGTCAACACTATCACCACTACTAAGACACGGTGTTGATTCAGATGCTGCAGGACTGAGTCAAAGTTAAAGAGAGAAAGAAAACATGGTGTGATCCAATTCTTTGATGTAGTTACCAAAGAAAAGAAAATCTCCTCAGTCCTCCTCAGCACTATTGTGCATTGGTGGAAATAACTTTAATCTCAGGTAATATGTGAGTAAATCTCTTCCCTCGTGCTGTCACTCGCTGACTGATGCGCTCACTCGCTTCTCCCGTCTGAGTTGAGGGAAGCACATTATCGTATGCGTTGATCTATGTTTGTATCAATGGCGGAGCGATTTACAGTGATGGGGCATATTTCATTTGAGCACGGCGGAGGTGTGCTTTATCCTGATTTGAGCATGTCTGGAATTACTATTTTTGACCAATCAGAATGCTTGGCCGGCCACCTGTTGTATAATAAAAAATAAATAATTGCTGTGGCAGATCATTTTCTTACTGTGGCACACCGTTAGAATATATAAAGGGGAAACACTGGTTGGTGGAAATGTTGCCTTAAAAACACAGTTTTGAAACAAAGAAAAGGTGTAATCAAGCTTTACACTGGTGTTTCCAAAAAGACGTGAAAGGAATGAAAACCCCACTGTAATGGTGTTGATGAAATGGTATGGTAAATTAATTCACTCTTCAGATATAGGAGTTACTAGAGAATAAGTAAGGTCTGTAAATACACTGCAGATGCTAAATATCTTGAATGTTATCAACGTTATAAACGACCAGTTTCTTGGTGTTCTCATGCATTTTACATTGTGTGGCTCTATGAACCATTAATGCGTATGAAGAGGCGTTTCAGTGCATTCTATCTTATCTAGAATTACTAAAAACATTACAGTTTGACTCTCAGACCAGATACCACGAGAACCATTTCTAGCTTCCTTCATAAGGATGGAGAAATGAAAAAAAAAAATCTGGATTTAGCTGGTGGTGGGGGTCTCATTTCAAGGAAGTTTTGAATCAAAGTTTGATCAGTTCCAACCGTAATTTTAAACAGTGTTAACACAATGTGATGTCATAAGATACCTGGACAAGCTGTAGAACGTGGCTAGTCACTCTCCTTTTCTTCTCTAAAATGAATGTAATTCCTCTGAGTCCATCCTGCACTCACACTGAGTTCTCTGTCAGATCTGGCCAATACTAGCTTACCGCCTCTGCAGTCACTATGTCTCTGTCAAATTTAGTACTCTAAATCCAACGGTAATTGACCACCAGTCAGCACATACAGTACAACTTAACAGGGGACTCGTTGACTCAGTGTCTCGCTAGAAACAAAATCAAGTGAATTCTAGCCTCCTGTATGGAAAGTGGGAAATGGAATTTTTTTTTGGTCAAAACTGGTAAATGGTCGCCAAGACATTCAAGTTCCCCAAAAACCTACTGAACGTGAAAATAATATAGTTTGTGAATGTGTAGGATATTTATACAACTTGTACATGCGGTGGCTCTGATAAATCTGCTTGTGTGGAGCACATTGTAAAGCATTTTATCAGGTTAGGGAAGGTAGGAAATCAGCGCTGTACTCAAATGCAATCATTTAAAAGAAAATTCACTTTTCTTTCTATACTCTGCATCACACAGACATCTGGTTCTTTTGATTCCATTATCAAAATAAAGTTACGAACCTCGAACCTACCCACACCACTATAATCATTAAAGTAATCCCTGGTTATCAGGACAAGAACATATCTTTGACACATTAGACTGATACTAGCCGTTAAATAATTACCTGTGTCATCAGATGCATGGAGAAACATTGTGAGCATAGTCATAAAAGAGATAAAGAAAAAAAAACAACAACAAAAAAAACCATTACTCTCATCACTTACTGTATTGGCAGTTCCTCCCCATGTATTCCCCGGGGCAATCACAAGAGTAGTTGGCAACCAGATCTGTGCAAATGCCCCCATTTTTGCACGGGTTCCTTTCGCATTCATTAACATCTAGAAGAGCCAAGGAAAAACAAAAAAAGAGGTACATTAATTTCTTTGAAGCAAACATGTAGGCAATTAGAAAGACCTCATCCTCATTAGCATGCATTGGATGGGAGCATTTATTGAATTTGTTTGTTACTTGATTTCGCCTGGCCCGTGGAAGCTCCGAGAGAGACAGTGGCTTCTTCTTGGAACCAATAAATCAAAAAGGTCCTTGGGAGTTAATGCTACAACACAGACTTAAGTTCTGGATTGTTTAGAAAAATAAACCCAGGGCACAGCTGCTTTACAGTCAGACCGCAAAATATATATACACTTCAATCACGGAAACTTCAATCCTTCGCTCTGTAGACCCATGTTAACAACGTTCCACGATGCTAAGAGAGATTACAAAACTCAAGCTACAATGTTAAGATTCTAAAGGTCTCTTCACTTGGGTATCATAGAAATTAGACATAGGAAGAAATGATGAGAAACAGAGGAGTTACGTAAAAAAAGGTAATAATCATGTTGATAAATTATCTGTATAGTCACAACATCGTTTGCTATTAATATGCCAGAACTTCTCACTAAATTAGCATCTGGCACAGCCTCCTTGGTCTGTCATTACTCTCTCAAACACCTCAATCATCCAACCAATTAGGAAAGGTGGAAGACCCCCCAACCCTAAACGATCACACCCCTGCGCAGTCCATTTCATCAGCAGCATGGTTAAGAGAGAGAGAGAGAGAGATTAGGAGAGGTTTGAAAGAGAAGAGGAGGGAGGGTGGTAAGGGCTGGGCTTTCCATTTTCAATAGAATTCTACTGTTTTTCAAACATGCCTATGGCAGCTTTAAAACTCTTAATCCTTCTCTGAAACATACCCTGACTCTTCAGTGACTCACACCAACACATTACTAAGGTTTGACTTCATAAATATGTAACTAGGCTGGAGATTTGGCAAGCTTAAAAAAGTGAAACATGATTAAAGTAAGCCTGTTATGGTGGTTAATCTGTGTGAGATTTTATCTATGATTTCCATAATATTTACTTGAACAAGGAGAATATAAATATATATTTTTGTCGCCTAATGTCATATGGCCCAGAGAAATACAGTATAGTTAATTGCTTCACAAATAATGGTCACTTAGTCATCTTGTCTATATAATAAAGTTGAAGTTGTCTGTGTGTGTGTGTGTGTGTGTGTGTGTGTGTGTGTGTGTGTGTGTGTGTGTGTGTGTGTGTCTGCACTGGACAGTATTTTTTAATGCACGCCCACACCCCAGGTCAGATTGGTTCTGAAAATCTGCATTGCCATCCTTTTGCATTAACTCATTTTACATGTAAACAAAAATATTGCTTTGTGTCTATTTAACCCGGGCAACGCTGGGTACATCGCTAGTGTCATCTAAATATACATCTGAGCAGAATTAAAAAAACAAATAAATGATGGCATAAATGGCCTATTTGATCTATTTATAAAAACAAAAGCAAATCTTGCAGCCTGAAGTTGAAATACTGTGCATGTCGGAGTATTTGTAAGTGTGCGCGCGCGCGCGCGCGTGTGTGTGTGTGTGTGCATGTCTAAGGCATGCAGAGGGCAAATCTGCAAATCTCACTTAAGTGCTTCTTCCAAATGTGAGCACACATCTCTCACATCTATAACTTCTTATGAAGAAACACAGCAAGCCTAGCCTGCTTTAGATGTATTTGAAGACATGGGATCCCTGCTGTTGGTTATTCCGCCGCTACGCTGCCACAGTAGTGAAATAGGCTATAACTCAAATGTGTGTAAAATTAACTATAAAGTAGGGATCCAAAACTTAGTTAAGTAGTGCTTATAAACCCATTACTGTGGTGAAGATTGAGTCTGATAGTATTTTACTGCTGGGTCTTGGTGCTCTATAGAGAGCCAATAGAACTGCTTCGACACACATGACACTGAACACCAAGCTAAGTGGAGGCACAAATTAAGCTGTTCAAAAACAAACTGCAGGGTTCAGTCAACCTTGATAACAGTTTGGTGATGACACATCACAATATTGGAATGCAGATAAGTGAAACAGATCTTATAGCAGTTATTGTGGAATATACTGTACACATTTATACGCTGAGCCGAAATAAACATATTTTTACACTTAGCAATTACATAGACGTATTACTGTGTGTGAGTGTACATCTAGATGTTTGTGTGTCTGTGTGCCAATGTACTTTGCAGCCATTTAAGGGAAGAAAACGAAACAAAACAGAGTGCAGAATGCAGGACAATGATTTGCCAAATTGTCCTGAAGGGGGCAATATGAGGGCATGAGCAAACACAATGTTGGCCATAATTCCATGACATCATGTCCATCCGTTATGAAATCCGTTAAGTATACACCCAGAAAAGGAAAGGCATCATCTCTGTAAATGCATTTTGAAATTGACCAATAGGGGGTATCCCAAAACACTGATCTGCTCAATTGATCTGGTCAGTCCTATTTGATGACATTCAGGAGGCCATGTCTCTGCCTGTACTAGACATGTATTTGTCAAGATGTATGATTTGATTTGATAACTCAAGGTCCGTTGTGAATTAGGAGGGCATAGGTGTTTGCAAGCATCTTGGCTACAATATATCGGTTTGTCTTAATGTTGTTTTAATCGTGTTGATGGTGTACTACTAGAAGTGGAAGTTTTAGCCTTAAAGGCCAAAAACCACAGCTGTTGCTGATGACCATATATGATTGGTTGTTTTTTTTCTAGGTTGCATCCAGTAAATAAATAAACAATATTAAAGATTGTATTTTCTGTTCATCCAGGAAATAAATACATAATTTTCTGTTTGCCTATGTTCTTTCAGTGGACTGGCCTTGACTGTGACTGTGCTCTGAGGAGCTGTTACAGGACAATCAGTGGTAATTACACATCTAAGAAAGGCCAGTAGGTCTAAAATAAGAGCTTGTCTCCTACTGACTACATATTATTAGCACAGAAATGAACAAACACGCACTTGACGCAGGGAAAACATCTTGATCGTGGGAGGCTATTACAATCAAGGGGGATTATGTTTTAATTAATTCCAGCTAGAGGGGCCTTACCATCTTGTTAAGAACTTTTTACCTGGCAAATGCCGTTGAGAGCCTGCATTATCGAGAACAACAATGGCCAATCATTATTTGACAATTCAGCTTCTGAGTTTTTTAAATGGCCTTAATCCACAAAATGCACCAGTTGTTATCCACCCTAACAATAACACTAACAAAAAATGATTAAGTGAGAGTGGAGCACATCCAAACAAATAATGAATCATCCGTGCATTTCATGGTTGAATAAATTGCACAAGGCCTATTTGCTCATTACTAATTGCCTAAGTGGAACACTCAAATGTGAGTGTGATTGTATAGCCACCTGTCAGCGTCCAGATGTGGGCTGTCAGACCAATTGTATCAGCTGTCAGAGCGATTGTATCATCAATGTAAGTCTATTAACATTTCAGTGCCAGTATCACACTATTCTTAACACACTGACAAAATACATTGGAGATTTGTAATCTCATATGATCTCCTAGTATAATACTCGGCAAGTGAATCCCGTGCTGTCTATTATGGTCTGTTCCCTCAAGTATCACAGGAACAGAGAGAAGAGCATTTGTAAGAAACAGGCATGCAGCATAAAACAGTTAAAAAAACAACAGCAATAGCTGCTTCTGCACAAAACACCATGCTTGAAGCACTACAATGCATGACACCTGGATAACTGATGCTGTTATTCCTCTATCTTATCTTAAGTTCCTATCCTGCTTTGTTCAGGCGAGCTAAATGGGCGAGCCACTCAAATAGCCCGGAGCACAACATACCACAGGGAGACCTCTGGTACCTTTTATGAGAGACCGTTCGCCCCTGGAAGCTCAACAATGGGAAAGCGAGACTTAAAAGCTGTGCATGCCAGTAAATCAGGTGGGAGGAAGGGAATTACTTCAGGGAATGCAATTAATCCACCCAGGAAGAAGTAGAGAAGAGAGATGAGGAGAGGAGAGACAGTACAGACAGAACATGAGAAAGATAGATGGACGGGTGATAGAAACAGAGAGAAAAAGAGGGGGAAAGAGCAAGAGAGGGGGAGAGAGAGAGAGATACAGAGAAAGAGATGTGTTAGTCCAATTGTCAGTTAAACAAACTCCGTTATTGCCCAACTCAACCACTGTCAACACCTGAGTCTATAGTTAGACTCTCACCATGTTCTGATTGGTCCACTGAAATGTCATGCTCCCTGCCTTTGCTCTCCTCCTGCTCTCTAAAAAGAGCGTATCAGTCAGACAATAATGAGTGAACGGCGCTGTGTCAGGAGCTTGCACTGGCAGCAAGTGTTAAATTGGCTGCAGCGTATCCTGGGACCAGGAACAGGCCCGCAGAGGGAAGGGTCAATAGTGCCCTCTTCACTGGGCTCTACTGACCCTTGCTGAGCCTGCACCTGCTACAGCCAATGATGCACAAAGCCCTAGTCTTCTACATTCCAGTTCCTTCAATGATAGTGGTACTGTGTCAAATCTTACAAAAAGAAGAATTATCTTCAAATTAACATGAACCAAAAAGATGAAGAAATAGAAAGACCTTTAGTGAGTTGCCTGAGTATACATGATTATAATTGGTGTAATATAGAGGTGATACTTCAAATAAGGAGTTGAAGAAACAGCACATGGTTTAGTACATATTAAGATGTATCATAAAGCCTGAACTGACCCCTGTTAAAATAAATGCCAGTAGCTAATAACTTGCTAATAGTCCTATCACATTTGTAAACTCCCCAAACATAATTAGCAGAATGAAAGGTAATCTCCCAGCAGTGCTGCCCCTACATCACACCCACCACCTTCATTAAATTACTATCAGATGTTGGATGTAACCGGGTACAGCCTCTCTTGTCTCTGCCAATATAGATGGTGCGCAATTGAATGGTAGGAAAGACGTTTAATTCATCTCATGTTCGACTAGTGGATCTGAACTCAGGCTTTGGAAAGACTCTGAGCCAACACACACACACACACAAACATGTTGGTAGGCAAAGCTGATCCTCTTGAACCTTCCATCCAGGCAATGAATGGTACTATGACCTTTGGGGTTGGTAATTGACCGGGATGAAGTAGACATCATAGTTGTTTACTCCTGCAACATAATTAACCCTTGACCTTGAACCAGTATACTTCCTGGAAAGTAATCATCCCACATTTTACAGGGGTCAGGGTTTACTGAGGGACGGACATCTAATAATGCCTTAGGATTCATGGTTGTCTTGCAGATTTTAGATATGATATTTAAAAAGATAGCCATTCTTTGATAACTGGAATTAATTAACTAGAAAATCAGGAGAACAAATGAAAAACAACATCCAATATTTTGTATTACTCAAATTTTACGTTGAATAGGAAGAACTGTATAATATGAGCTTATCAACTATTTGACAGAACACAGCGATAACAACTATAATTTATGGGGATTCTATGTCTGGAGATAAAGATCATGAGGTATTTTTATATGCAGAACACCTCAGGGATGTAATATACTGCCCTAGTATGAGGCTTGTATATGAATACTCAACTCCACCTTGTGTTATCAGTCATTAACCACCTAGATACATATCTAACAGCATAGTAGTTTTAAATGCCATCTTATACACATACAGTGTATTCAGACTAATAATAATAATAAGTAATAGTAATTTAATTTACTTTATTTATTTATTCATTTATATTTTTGTGCGTGTGAATCACTTTGTGACTGTGTGTTAGCTTTACTTACTACTATATGAAGTCTAACCTAGGCAATGATAGAGTTGTAGTTTTTTAAAGTGAAAAAGCAGGGTGTGGTTAAAGGAATTGGCCGCTGTGCTCACGGAGACCGAGAGGTGCTGTATGTATCTACCGACTGAACGCTGTGAGCGGAAATCTGTGAGAATGTGCAGTGGCATGTATACGCAGAATCAAACCTTGTGTGTTTGTTCGTTTGTGGGCGCTATTGGAGAAAAGCACCCACCCGCGGCAGTTCTTATGCGCCTACTTGTGTTGGACGAAACAAACATACAGCTACGGGAGCTGCTGAACGCTCGTTTGGAATAGAATGGATGTCAATCTCAATGTCAACTGTGGAACGCGCGTACACCGCGAGAGGGGGCGAGTTGATCAAAATTCACGGCTGATTTACATCACGGCATAGACAACGTCAACAATTAACCTGGGGTCACACCGGCCAATTCCTTTAAAGCGTGTTGTTATAAAGGCGTGGCACCATGCAGCAGACGCGACTGCGAAGTGTTAGTCTGAGTGATTATCTAGACTGCTTGTCTGTGATTCTCTGTCTTTGTAGTGAGGCTGGGTCCTCACTACACACACACACACACACACAGACATGCACAGAGATTTGGTCTTAGTAGTGACTATCTTGTCACAGTGGTGGCCCGTACGGGGAGGGGGTGACGATGGAAGGACGACCACAACCGGGGCAGGTACAATCTCCGTTGGGACAAGCCATACGGCGTCTCGCCGACATGCAGGAGAGCCGGGCCGCCCTCCATCACCATCGGACCCAGGTGCTTCGCTGTCGGACCCAGGTGCTGCTGGACTTGGCAGCCCGGTGCACGGATGACAGGGCCCTCCTGCGAGAGCTGCTGCGGGCCCCACCGGCTGCTCGAGGGGGGCGGGCCGCCCACGGCACAGCCACGGCTGCCGCAAATCGCCCTCCAGAGGTTGGTGACGATCCTGAGGCTTTCCTCAGCATGTTCCAGGGGGCGTCGTTGACGTGCGGGGAGGCCAGAGGTGGTGCGGGCTGTTTGCAGCCGTGATGACGACGCCACCGCCGTGACAAGATTCAGTCAGGAGGTATTAGCACACTCTTTTATTAATCAAACTAAAGTCGCTCCAAACGTACGGGCCAGTACATCCACTCACAACTGCCCTGCTGTTGGGCCTTTTCAGGCCACTCTCTCCACACGTGTCTGTGTGTGTAGTCGGGACCCAGCCTCAATACTTTGCAGATGAGCCATACTTGGCTCTCCCCCTACAGTTGACTCTTTAACCACACCTCGCTGCAGGAAGAGAACGCAGGAAGAGAAGAAATGACACATCTCTAGGTTGCGCTCAGTTCGCTCTAGGGCTAGTCCTCTCATCTATTCCATGGTGCAATCATAATTGTTTTTATTTCTTTTTTTTCATATATTTTTGGCAGGTTTGATGTGACACAGCACCCACTCAAAAGAGGGAGAGATAAAAGAGCCATCTGCTCCCATCTCTCCAGGAAAGACACGATTCCTCAGTGGGTTTAGAGTTTACATTGGAGGCTTTAATACCAGTATCTAATCAAATGCATGCAATGTTCTTACACTCCCAAACAATAAAATTTAATTTAATATCATCTCCTTCCTTTTGTGTACAGTATCTTTACAGTATATTTTTATAAAGTCTTCCTGGAAATCAAATGCTCACACAAACGCAAAAACTCCCATTCATGCAGAGCATATTAATGCAAACATATCAACATTGACATATCTGACTCTGATTCCAACAACGTCCGGAGAAACGCCATTCCCATTCATTCCAGTCATTTCAATCCACAGTCTGAATCCAACAGCCTGCAAACTGTATCCTGCCTGCCAGAGAGAGAGCGAGAGTGATCTCCGCTCCAACCTTCCGACAGATGATATTAAGGGTGTGCCATATCGTATTTTTCACGATACTGGTATAATTTTTAATATGATAAAAAAATTCATATTGTGATAATGGCAATAGTCGGAGTTGTTGATAATGGCGTCGTACCGTTACGCACAGCAACAACAAGCATGGCTGAAAGCAAAAGTAAAATTGCTACCGGCTCCACGGTGTAGGAGTAATGGACTCTAGGTCTGTTTCTCAAACCCAAGAATGCAAAGAGCGGACTTGTGTTCTTGGGGAGAACGTACTTGCTAGTTGTTCTTCGAAGAATTAACTCGCAAGGTCACGAGCACACACAACGCTGTTGACAGACAGAGACGATGTGTTCTTGCTGGTATTGCGCAATACCCCCAGCGCAGAGCTTCTCAACTCCAAAAACATTGGAGCAAATTCTCAATTCTCGATTTTTTGTAAAACTGCCAATATTCGAAATCTACACAGTTGATTTCTTGCCTCTTTCACTGCTGCTTTCCGCTCCTCGCTTGAATGCTGAAATGAATGTTGGGATATTTGTGTTGTCAAGTTCATACAAGTTACCAACTGATGCATCCTTGGTAAAATGGGCGTGTCAAGAACACTCAAGAATTTAACCGTTCTTGGTGAAATGCGAACTTGTGTATTGGGACAAACTTGGGCCCCAGAAGATGACGTTTCACAAGGACATAAGAACACAAGTACAGACAAGATTTAGATAACCTTGTAACATGCAGTTTTGTTCAAAGAACCATCAGGCAACTTTTTGAATTCACACTTCCCGCCTACAAGCCTGTAGCCTGACATCACCAGACCAATTCGCAAATGCGTCAAGGTGCAAATTTGTCTGGTTCCCAAGCTAATAAGTCTGTCCTTCTTTTCCATCTTTGTTTGCTATAGTGTGTAGTGGTAACATGATGTCATCATAATTAATGGCATTATGTTTTATTAACAACCCTATATATTTTACATGTGTATATTTGTTTTGTTCGTCGCATATGCACAATAAAGAATATAATTATGTCAGATTTTGTCTTACAACAACAGTTACTTTTATTTTCTCATGCAATATTTTAGTTTAACACCTATAAATATACTTTAATAAAAAAGGAGGGTTACAGAGCGAAATTCTCATTCTAGAATACATTTTGGAGAAAATGTGGCAATATCTCATATATATATCGTTATCGTGAAAATATCGTGATATTATGTTTAGGCCATATCGCCCACCCCTAGATGACATCACCCGAGGTTTCCGATCACCAGCCACGTGGGGTTCCACAGGCTCCGCCTGACTGTTCAGCTCATCATTCACCGCCGCCTGTCATGCTGACTTGCTCCTACACCATTTCACATGCACAAGGTGATCGACTTTATGTTTTTCTTGAAGCGTGTTGATGTGCCGTAGTTAATGATTGGCTAGGAGAAGTCAGTTCAGTAGCAATATCTTCCTGTTGAAATAGAGGCTTCCTCTGTGATCTGTTCAAGTTCTAACTTTCAACCATCAATAACATTTCGGCTGCTGATCATTGTGTTTATTGAAAGTACCTTCCGTGTGAAAGTGGGTCATTCATGGGACTCACATAATCTATAAGTTTTACCAAGATGACATTTATTGCTGCTTTACACTGTGATAACGTGATCACTCATTCATTGTCTACTTATTTATCATTCATTTATTAATTATTTTCTTTTATTTCATTTATTCATTAGTTGGTGTATGTATTGTATGTATGTTTTGTGGTAGTTCAATAAATACTTAATTGATAAAGAGTCTGTCTCTGTGGTGTGTGTTTATACAGTCACTGCTTTTGAGTGAAGAATTCATGCAAATGCAGATTAAGACTGATTAGATTTGTTACAGCTATCTATTTTCCCCTTTACAAGGGTGGCACCCCAAGAGGCAATATAATATCAGTTAAATTCCATGAAACAGTAGATATACTGAAACATATCTGATAGCCCAAACTTGAGTATGTCAACTCTCCTTTCTTTTATTGTTTGCAACTGTAAATCACTTCATAACGCTACACTACTTCAAGAAGTGTTGACATGTACCGTTTCCTGTGTCTACTGGTGACTGACCTTGGAATGTGAAATGTGTCTAACCCACACTTTTGACATACGCAAGGCCTGTCTCTTCAAGCCACATCATAGATTGGAAGATGCAAGATGGAAGTACCTGTCTCCACAGTCCAATGTCAATTCAAACCTGCCAGTCTGTGCTTGTCTTACCAAGGTCCCATACTGTGACAAATTGTTAGGATGACTACCCAAGGGCCTTTGTACTCACAAAATAAGAGATAATTTACGTGTCAGCCCATGTATTTTTTTAAAGTATCCACAAGAAAACCCAAGTTTTGTCATTTTCAATCACAATGATGAACAGATCTCTAAGATCAGCATCATGAGTGTTTTTACCGAATGATCACAAAATGCCTTACAACCCCAAGCTCATACACAACCTAAGCGGTTTTCACTTTACTACTTACTGTGTGTGGTACATACATGTTTGAAGCTGAGCGAAACGATGATACATTTAGTTGTGAATGAGGGATTAAAGTATTACTGTATTAGTGCATTCCAAGGACATGTTTTTCAAGTGGGATTAGCCCACCAGGAAGTTATTCACGACCACACTTCAGCAGTCCTTGACAGGTATCTTAGAATGCATTGCAGAGTGATTGGAGTCATCTGAGAAGCAACACACCCATCATTTCTGGGACATACAGACCAGGCGGCTGTGTCAAGGCCAGAATGTGAAGAGCTCTCAACTCTGAGGCAGAATGGCATTCTGAGGAAAGCCTTGAAGTGTCATTTCAAGCTAAGAAAGTGAGCGGCCACAGTTGGCATGTGAGGGGCATACTGATCTACTTCAGAACTCTAATCCACCCAGCTTTAATGTCACCTAGGTACACTCAGTAGGATCTCCAAGAGAAAGAGTCAGCTGGTGGGAGACACAGCTAGCAGAAGGAGGGGAAGGGAGAGGGAGAGTTAATGGGATAATGAGATCTAATGTTATCAGAAGACATTATTGTATGTAATGTTCAATAGAATACAACTGAAAACCAATATAGATTTGCGTGCTAGATTGACATGTTTGGATACCAAAAGTCTAAGTAGGATCTGTATGAAACTTTGTGTATCTTGATTCCAAACTGCCCACTCAGCACTTGCACACTTGACCTCCATTGCATGCCTTGCCAATATTTCTTCCATTTTTACCGAACTAAGGTTTTTTTCTGGGAGTTTGTTCTTGTCCGATGGAGAGTTAAGGTCAGGGGGCGTCGTTTAAATTCTTGGTAACTGTGGGCTTGCCCCTTTGAAACTGTAATACGATAAAAGTATATAAATAAATAAGCAACAATATGCATTATTGGCCAATGCAATTTCAACATTCAACATCCTGTGATGTTGCGTTCAACAAACTGTCTAAATACTTGCATCGTGACCAATCATCTGGCATGACTTTCACAGAAAGATAAATACTTGTCAGATGTGATGATGAGGTGAACTGAAATGGTCAAAATGACTTGCAGAGGTCAACTGATATTCCTAGGATCAACCTGGGTGCTGCTGCAATATGGAATCAATTCATAAAAAGCTAATTCATTAAGGTATTTACTTGTTGAGATATCATTTTCTTTGTTTAATGAACACAAGAGGAGATTAAATGTTTTAGTGGTATAAAATAATATTTTAAGAGCCTTTGACAGATCTATGCCAGTTCAGTTATACTAAGTCAGATTATTGATTAATTAGAAGTGCAAAACTAATGTCAGAACTGTCTGTTATGTGCTGGCCCACACGTTCTGTATCATGTTGTTGTACAGGTATATGGTGGTGTTGCCCATCTCACATTTTATTTGGATTTCAATTTGTTTGTCAACCCTGCCTACATCACTTGATACTGCTACTGAATCATCCATTAAAAAAAACAAGTGGTTAAACTTCAACTGCAATAAAATAACTGACAATGACCACAAACAAGCTGAACATTTACTCATTTTCACTATTTCCTTTGGTTGCCAGCCAACAGTCTTGGGTAGGTCTAGCTGTAACTGTTCATTCCACCTGGGAATTTGGGGAATGCATCTCTATTTATTCTTTGGCCATCTGCCAACAAGTCCATCCTGCCGCAGAGGCCGGGGGATGACAGCACAGTCCGAGCGACCGAGGGTATCTCACACAAAGGAAGGATAAACCAGGTGAGCTTAGTGCCCAGGGACTGAGGGCAAGACAGAAGAGGCAAATACTGCACAGTATGTCCACAATAATTTGTTCTTTTGTCTGATATTTTCATTTGTATTCTTGTTGCTTTTCTTAATAACGACCAAACACAAACATTTGCAGGTATCTTGCTTCTTGTCATTTTTCCCAGCTAAACAGCATTTATTCAAGAAAATGATGACGCATCTTCCTCTGTTGCGGTTTTCCGAAATCCACACTTTCGAAGACTGTACTTTCAGCCACCTCTCCACTTTACTTTACTTTACTTGTCTTAAGCTCTTTGGAGACACTGTAGTTGATTGATTGAACCGCAATACTGTATTGTGATGAAAGCACTTTTTAATTAACAATTGATTTGTAGACCTGCTACAGAGGGAGAGGCGTCCCTAAAGTCTGCGCCAATGTCATCTGTAGGCACATACAAAAAGGTGACAGACAAGGAGACGAGGAAGGGGTGTGAGCAGGATTAAGAGCAGCATAGAGGATCGCAGGGGTTAAGCATGGACAGAAGCGAGACACAGCCGTCCTCAGTATCCCATGAGCTCGGTGTACGGAAGCACATTACGTCACTCAGTGGACAACACCATCCAAAATGGAAGGTCATTTTTGATGTGCAAGGCAAAGGGCTTCATCTGGTAAATTGAAAAAGTCATCTATGTCTGCTGCCCATCTTAAAGAACCCTTGGGCACCTTGCTTCCAGCTTGTTTCCCCATCTTGTTATTCTAGATGACCTCTGACACGGGGTAGACAGGACCATCTCCTCTTGGGGTTGAGACGGGGATTGATGGATACACCCATGCAAATTGACATTTGTAGCACAATGCTGATCTTTGACTGGGACCCCCACACTTTTTTAACACATATATCCACCCACACACACACACACACACACACACAGAACATATAACACACACGTGCATTGCTAGCCTAAAGAAGCAAACTAGAACCAACATAGAATAGAAAACAGGATAACAAAGAATAAAATATTGACTGCCACTATAATAGAAACAGCAAAAAACATTTCAAATTTCATTACCAAAGCACATTAAAAACCAAGCTCTTTTTCAAGTTTGTTCCTGCCATTTTATTTTTGTTTATTTGTCTTTCTGTTTATTTTCTATGTTAATCAATCTCATAATGAATTAGTCATTGCCATAGCTTGGAGAGACTGCTTTGGAATAAACGACTACCTTCAACTCAATACTATTACACCGTAGCTGCTAGCTACCATACACCTAATCACAAAAGCCTTTAATAACAGACTTACCTCATTATAAAATGTAAAAATGTTGCTGAAAAGAATGGCCTCCAACCAAGGAAGTCTTTAAAAGAAACTTCTTTGTAAAGAAAGTTTTTTTTTTTTTTTTTTCATTATTATGTTTTATTGTGGTTAAGGTTTTTCAGGTTTTAAAGCTTTGCATATGAATGAATGATCACAACCAGGTGCAGGTGTGGTACAGTTCTTTACTTTGAGGCTGATCTAAAAGTGCTGTTTAAATAATTCATGAAATAAAATGTTATCTGTGAACAGTGACTGCCGCATTTTGACTTATGACATGAATTGGCATTTGCACATGAAAAATAGCTTAAGATGATTTGTGTTGCAAGGATTTTCCTTTAAGCATATTTGTGTGAAATTACAATGAACTGAAAACAATGTAACCAATTAACTGCTTCTTAACCGATTTCCTTTGAATACAGGATTTATATGGTTCATTTCCTGCAAAACCCCAGACAACTTTTTGGATAGACTAGTAAAACATCAATAGCAGGGAGGAATAGAACTACTGATGGATGCTGATAAAACACAGCCCAAGGGCTATGGAATATAGCACCAGTGGTCATTACCACAATGACAATGGTTTAGTTAATTTATCTGACAATGATACATCAGAATTGTCAAGTGTGTTAATCACTCTTCCAAAAATCCAAAAATTGTTTGCAGTTGTGGTTAGTAGAAGCACATTGGAAGCTAGCTTTCTTCCTAACGTGCACCAGTGAACTCTGTGTTCATCCCACAGAGATATAAGCCCAAGTGGCAGCTAAAAAGCTGATCTTTTCTAATACATTTTGAATGATTTTAAAGTTCCCAAGCTAAGGATGTCTATTTATGAGACAATAACTACCAAGGGTTTAAAGGGTACGCCAACCATCAAGTGTATAGTGACCAAATTAAGATGGTATGACTGAACCACCACAATGGGAGGATCAAAGATGTCTGTGGTTTCCAGAGAAATTACTATGCTGCTTTGGAGGAAGAAAGGTCAATGTGCAGTAAGCTAATACAGGAAAGCTGGTCTGCCACTGCCTCCATCGCTCCATTTTCATCTGAAATTATTCTTAGGAGAAGAAGTGGGAGACTAACTTCCTGTCTGTCCATGATTTGTTAATGAGTCTGTGGGTTTGGCTCTTTGATTGTGGTTTTTGATTTGGTTTTTGGGTGAACTATGGACTCTTTTATAACTCACTACACTCATCTTTCTGTAAATGCAGTTTTCTGGCCACAGACAGAAAGCAGTGGGTGGGCTACAGGTTTGTGTATCTAGTGTTGGGAGAGTGTTTGGAAATGTGTGGTCGACCAAACAGCTGAGTAATAAAACATCAGGGAGAGCTTTAAGGCTTCCAGTGGCCAGTGAGTATTTCTGAGGTCAACTGATGTAGTGAGGTACAGTATATGTTTAGATATGAGATGCAACAATGACCTTGTGAAATTCTGGTACCTTGACAGGCATGAAACTCTCATATTCAATAACTGTATTTTAGGATGCTGACTCATTTCATTTTTTGTGTTACTTTTTTTGGCATTCACAAGGCTTTTAAGGTTTTAACAAAATATATACACTTTTTTTCTTTTCACAAGCACAAGAACATTTCAAAGACAGTAATTAATTTAAGTTGAAACAAAGTTTGTATAAAATACTTAACTTATTATCAAAATAAAGAGCAATATGCATAATGAAAAATAAAAGGTAACTGCTATACTGACATAACATTTCTATATAACGTTTACCTGCAATAAGGCAACAAAATCACCAATAGTGTCACTCTATTACCTAAAGCTGCTATAATGCTTTATTCAGATTTATATCTGTTTATCATTTAGAGTATTGACAAGTAGAGCCAACTGATGCCCGTGTCTCAGCTATAAGATACCTGATTTGTGGGATATGTAAAGAAGGCTACTGAAGCTCAACAACCACAACTATAGGTATAAATCGTAATGACAAATAAACTGCTGCTTTGCTGCTGGCACTGAAACTATTCATGCTTATTTACACATATAAAAATAAAACTAGTTCACAGATTAGCATAATTCCTATAAGACTTTACAACTTTCCCTTTGCAACCTAGACGCTCTTTGAAAGAGACAGATTTATACCTATGAGAACAGACCTCAGGCACTATGACTAAACCCATCTCCCTGTTTATTCTGAAAATATTTTTTTCTCTCTGGACAAAGCATTCCTTCCACCACTTTACCATGGAAAATCTAGGCTGGACACTTTTTTCAGTAACTTTTAGTCATACTACACTAAATCTAAATCCAATTAACTAAACCTACCCACAAAACCTGATATTTTAACTCAAGGTGGATATCCACCCTAAAACAAAATTCAAATATATACTCTTTCTATGATCTCAGGCGGTTAAGTCGATTTCTGTGCATGAACAATTTTTTCCCCAAAGCTATAAGCAAATGTGTCAATAAATCCTGGAGCTCCTCCACTGAGACAGACTTTGTGGACATTGACAATTTGCAGGATTAATTTTTAGGATGTGGTTATATTTTGTCTGGTTCAGAACTATGATCAGTCCTTTCTAATAAAGTCTGTTGCGTGTGGAAGTGCAACAAAAATGAGACCGCATGGTCAAACGTCCAGATACATTGTCAACGGAGCAGCTAAGAAGTGCTGCCTAGTAACTTTATAGTTGGAGTGTAAAGGCTGAATTATATTTCTGCAACAAGGTGTCGGTGTAACTACAGCATTGGTGCCTACGGCGTAGCGAGTGATTTATGCTTCTGTGGAGACTCTACCCATTATTGCACTGCAGCAAAACTAGATGACAATGTTATGCATTCTGTCTACAAGAAAAAAGTAATCGTGTTTACATTCTCACATTCACCTTGTGTGTGGTAACAATGGCAGCGAAGAGAAGGTTTGCACTGGAAACGGCTTCGCTAACTACTGTGTGTAACTACAGTGTAGGTACCAGATGCGCTCGGCCTGCCAGATCTACCCGGGAGCTGCATTTACAGATGACGTCACGCATTATGATTGGCCGTACGTCGGAAAGTGTACGGATGCCCCGTGTTCACGCAAAAAACTGTTTTTGTTTCCAGCGGTATTTGAGCAGCTGAACGTGTGCACACGGGCCTGCCGGCAAGTGTTGCTGTAATATGCCGCACGGCCCAATCACAGCCGCCTAATTTGTGAGCCGTTGGGACCAGAATAGTAATTATTTCCCAGTTGATATTGGTTTATAAATTAATTACTATTCTGGTCCAAATGGCTCACAAATTAGGCAGCTGTGATTGGGCCGCGCCGCATACCGCAGCATCACCCGCGGGCGCGTGTTCAGCTGCTCAGATGCTGCTGGACTGCGCATCTTAAGTGCGTCATCATTACTCTGCAGAGCACATCTAGGACAGGACCCCGAGCAACCCGAACAACCTGAGCAAATCCAGTACCTACACCGGCACCGGAAAACCGTAGCAGGAAATACAAAGCGGCCAAAGCAAAGCAATCACAGCTCTTGTGGTATCCACGTAACCTGCGTAGCCCCTGTGGGTAGTTACATTCTTGAGGAGGTGCCCGTAGGCTACGGCATAACCGGAAGCTGAGCCACAAACACCTACGGTGTCGCTACGGCGACACCTCAACGTAGAAATCAAGTTTAAGATGGAGTTAAGTCTAACACTCATGACCACAAACATCGATTCGACTGCATATTCATGTTATATCTCATATATGCTTACATGCATGATATTCATTAATGGTATTCTAACTACTTCAAAGGATCGATTTAAAAACGACACGAAACACCGTTAAACATTTCTTACATTCCATGTATTGACCTTAAAAAAAAGAGTACATTACGCTAGGATATATTCACGTTCAATCACCGCCCCTACTGGAAACAAACATCACAACATCTGACCAACTGAGCCTCACAGTGAGAATGAGATAATAACGGCTCCCGTCGCGGCGAGAGGGAACGGAAAACCACAAGCTCACAACTCTCGCACCACTCTTTCTCCCTCACTCACTGCCCTCTCTCGGTGGTTTCTCACAGGCCTCTGTGTGGAAGAGGAGGAAGATATGCTGGCTAACAAGAGCTCCCCTCTGCCATCCAAACATGTATCTGTTGCTACAAAGGCACCGCCTACGAGGCAGTGACAGGCTCACCGGAGTGAAGGGCAAGTCATTTTTCGCTTGAAGAGGTGCAGCTAACGACTCTGAGGTGTAAG
>OMKK01055732.1:0-19957 GCA_900302305.1 Polymixia japonica | reverse complement strand
CCCCCCCTTCTTTTTCATTGTTGTAGTTGTTTTTTTATATACTTTTATTGCTTTTACTATTTCTGTTGCATTCTTTATTTCTATGTAAAATGCCTTTGAGTACCTTTTAAAGTGCTATACAAATAAAATGTATTATTATTATTATCATTATTATTAAAATCACAGAAGTGGTCACAGTATGGAGTAGCAATCTCACCAGTGGGAACGCGGTACAGCGAATAACAGCACAGTAGTTGACAATAATAAGGTCAGCATTACTGAACATTAGGCAATGCAACAGACATAAGTGAAATTTCACAACATTCATTCAGTCATTGAAGATTAATTTAAGAAGTGACATGCATTGCAATGCATGATTGCATAACCATTGCCACATGATATTATATTGGCCTGTGTCCTAAAATAACTTCCAGTGTAACTAGCTTCAAAACCTGAATGTATTATATACCAGACTGTTGCAACTTCAAAGTAGATAGGGAGCAAAGCCTTTTCCCTCGTATGTGCCAAGGTTTTGATAAGTACAAAGAGACATCTTAACCACTTGTCAGTCAGCTATCGTAGCGGATGGGCCAAAAGACAGGCAGTGCAACAAAACAAACAGCCAACACTCCTCATCTACCCTATCTTGGAAGAAATGGACAAAATCAGCAAGGGAGGCAATAACCTGACTGCTAAACCTGCCACCCTCACACCGAGCCCAGAAGCACAACAGTCAATTCAGCATTGGGACACATGAGTGGTATCGCGCATGCGGAGGCTAAGCTAGCCAAGTGTAAATAACCATTTCCAAACTCAGCATTGGGTGTATAACATGGTGTCAGGTAGCTACAATGAATTTAGAGGGGGAGAGGGAACAATCAGCCAACCTTCGCCTCACTGAGATGGAGGGCCACCGCAACACACACAAACAACCAATCAGCACAGGACAGTGATTGATGGCTCATCCTGCTTTGAACTCTATCACCCGAGCCAAGTGGCTGTCAAGGCCTGGCCCGACAGATGGTTAAACAGAGCTTAATATACATAACCTAAGCAAATTGATCATTAACTCTTTATTATGTGGGTTTGAGTTACTTAAACCCAAATATGCACAAAGTGTCTCCACAGTAATACCACATTTTATGTTACTGTATTTTCAAGAATAAACAAATTTTTTGTGCCATATTCTAAAGTAATCACTGCCAATATTTTCAATCGAGTGAACCATTTTCCTGAACCCCAAAGTGAATTAAGACAGTCACTTACTCATCATTTGTTTGGTCTTCATTAAGCACAAAATCATCAATTAGTTGGTAATCCACAGGACATACGAGGATAATCAGTTAGACATAGTGATATTTACTTTCATCACATTTATTGTACATGAAAACAATGATTCAGATCAATTTTCTAAGTTAATTACTCAACAGGTGGCAAGTATAGCAGAATGAGAAAAAAAGAAAGCGAGGTGAGATGACATACTGTGTTTCTCAACACTTCATTAGCAAAAAATCTAATGCTTCAACTTGCAGAGATGGAAAAGCAACAGTTCGGTTTATTCTTAGATCTGTGAAATCACTGCATGTTGCCAGAGCCATTTTTTGCTACATTACCTCACCCTGAAAAGTTAACTGAAAGACTATGAACAATAGAAGCAAAGTGTTCTTTTCAAATCTTTAAAGCTTTTTTGTTTCATCTCCACTAATAACTCTCTCATGGCAAATAAATAGGAAATTGCACTGAATTTAGGTACGTTATTATTCAACGTGATTTGGCGTTCTGACAACCCGTTTGAAGCTCTTGCGATTGTCCCCCTAAGCGCGCTACAACCTGCACAAACTCCTGACAGATGTGAGGTAAAACCGTGACCGCGAAAACCCTGACCGCTCAGCGCCAACATGCGTTGCATTCGCTACAAACTCAGGTGAGCCACCCATACAGCGATCGGCGTCGCCTGGCTCTTCCACCCGCACGGAACATTCCGTTTATCACCCGCCATCTTGACAAGTTGTTCCTCATCCCTGCACTTATCTGTCCTCCTCGACCGCTTGTCCCCTCCCTCCGCTGGCTGGGGAAGTCACAGAAAAAGGGGGAGGAGAGGTGCTTTCGCGGTGAGGTTATTTTTCTTTGCGTCCCCATCTGATAAGTGTGTTTGCTCTTTTGTGTCTGGGGCCACTCTTAATCAAGACAAGGTGGAACATACAAAGAATTTGGAAAGCTTGCTGATAAGGACAGCATCGGTCTAACAATATATTTTACATGCAGGGTTACAAAGTATGGGCAATTTTGGCCAGAGGAGAACCAGATAAAAAGGGTACAGCACATCAATGCAGATGTATTCTACTCTATCTTGAGCATTTCAGAAAATACTTAAAGTATTCAAGGAAATAACCTTCATGCTTGGATTCAGATTGCTGGTATAAGTATAACTATCTTGTTTGATATCAGGAAAAATATCTCAATGTCTGTGTAATATTGTGACAGGAAATGCCCTGATCAATCAGAGCACCTTTTTAATACTTCACAGATGGAAGATGGTGCTAAGTACTGTAGATAATTAGACCTAGTGACCCAGTGATGCAACAGCGATATTTCCAATATTACAAATGAAGTCACTACACGTTTACCTTGTGAGGCAGCTGGATTCACGAGTTCACCACGAGGATCGCGATTGCGAGAATCCATCTTGTCAGGCTTCAAGTTAATGCGATTGTGGCCGAACCACAGCTGGTTCAGACCAATCAGCTCCTATGACCAACTACTGGCAACTATGGGCGTGATTTAGCCTGTGGTTTAGCCTGTGATAGACGATGATAGACAGATGGTTCATCCAATCACCTGCCACGTATTAATATATATTGAAAGTGCCTGTCCTTTTCCAAACAGTTTCCAAGACTTCTCAGATGGTTCTGTGTAACAAACCATCTGGCGCGTCAGGTTAACTACAGACGCCTCCAAAGTCAGATCACAATGATTGCCAATCACCCCTCTTGGAGAGTGTATTCTGTAACTGCGTCAGTGACAGGCTTAGGAGTGTACACCAATTTAACATTTCAAAGCCTCTCCACTGTTCACATCCGACTTCATACCTGTAATCGCCTTTCACAAATTTATTTTTAGCCTCGCAGATTCTTTTGCCAGTCCCCACTGGCTGCTTCCCCGGGGAAATAACCGTTCCCAGTGCTGACATCAGCGGTGTGTTCTCTCTAGATCAAACAGGGATGGGCCTAAATTGCCTAGGCCCTCAGGATCCATGCTGCCAAACACATGAACTATCTTTGTTAATGCCTGGTGGTCAAGTATAGACAGCTCTTGAAGTAGGTTTACCTTTGCTTGTGAAACACGCCCGGCTTGTAATGGTAGTGTTTAGTAGTGCTTCCTGGAGCCACACGTACATTTGTTGGAAATAAAATAAAGCTTTCTTTCTTTTGGTTTTTATCTTTCTATCCCCTATGCGTTCCCGTTCTGTGTAACACCCCAGTTAAGAGGAAAGTAGCATATATGTTTTTACTCAACTGAAAAAACACGTAAGGGTAGGGCATCAATGGGTATTGGAAAAACGCCACTTGGTGAAGGGCTAAAGCTTTGGCCTGGATTCTGAAGAAATGTTTGTTCTACTTTTTCTCTACTTCTCATTGGACTCTGAGTGCTTTGTGTTTGTTGATATCAGCACATTTTGTTTAATGTGAAAATTAATATCCCATTGTGCTAAATTTAGCACAGTACAAAGCAACCTTTTTTGGAATTGTACAGTGGTGGTTCTCATTTTAGGGAAACAGAGAAAACGAAAAAGAAAGACGAATACAGCTTTTGTGCAACACTGATACTAAATCTTTTTTACTTTTCAAACTACTTTCTGAAATGCTGGTTGATCAAGGACGAGTTATCTAAAATGTAATATGTGAGAGAAAAGTATGACTAACATTAGAAAAAAACAACTAAATTTCACAATGAAGCCAAACAAAGACACAAAAATGAGGTTATACAAGAAAAGTATTGGGTTGGGATACAAACCTCAGTTAGGGTACAGTTAGACGTTAAAGGATACATGATGCTACCAAACCAACATGATAGCTAACATTATACTAACAAAAAATAATCCTGCAAACATCCTATACCAGCGATGGAAGAACAAAGGGAAGAGAAACATTACTACATGAAGGCATATTTGTAGAAGTAGGTGATGCCTTACTGCTCAAACCATTAACACTTAGCTTTAGCTTGTACATGTAGCTTGTACTGTAGCCGTGAACACTAACAAATGCTGCTCAGCTGTCCGGCCAGCAGAGGGCACACGTCAATGACACAACTTGGTAATTAACTAAACAGAAGCAGAAGTAATTGGTTTCTTGAAGATGCTCTACACAGTTTTTGGATACTTTCAGCCTATAATTGTTAAAATGGTTGTATTTAGGAGTGTGTGTCCCCGTTGTGTGCTCGTTGCATGTGTGTGGAGTCGACGGACTGACCTGGGCCCGCCCTGCAACCGCTCATTACACCAATGTACAATTTCAGGTAAACTTAAGCATGTTCACATAGGTCACAGACAGACACTGATTGATAATGTATGACATATCCTATTTATTTATTGTTATTTTAAGAAGTTGCAAATAGCAGCTTCTACTTTCGGTCTGCTTTCAACACAGAGCAGCGCTGACCTCCTGACCTCTTGTGGCCGAAATAAGCATAATATGCTACCTGTTAGCCTAGTTAGCTTGCTCACTTTTTTTCACCTGTTGGCAAGTCAAAATATTGAGATAACAACAGGAGAAAAAAAATAGAACTTAGAAAAATGACCCCCTAAAACTTTTTGTCTTGTGTCATTATAAAGAGATATGCGGGAGAGAGAAAACAAGGTGGAATTTAGAAAATGTACCGTCAACTGTTCTTTGCTTGCCTGTCAGGGCTTTCGTAGGAAGGGGAAGAACAACAAAAACATAATGTATTTCTTTGCCAAGAGAGCAAGAAAACAGGAGTATGAGGAGGAGAGGTGATGTTAGCAATTAGAATTAGGGAATTACTACAACAGCAGTAACACTAACAAACATTATTGGCCAGTGGGGAGGGTAGAAAATAATTGAGTTGGCAAGAATGTATGTCGACCACGGCTACTGGCCCTCAGTTGACAGTTGCACCACCAAAGACCTGTTTTACCCCCCGGGAGAAGCCTGTCTATGAAATTAAATTTCTGACATGTCAAGAAGTAACAATTTTTCGAGATTTCATTATCTGAGTATAGAGAACTGGGCCTACGTTTGTTTTCTGATCATTTCATCGAGCTACGCATCCCCCTTTAGCTGTTCTGATCTCTGTGTAGATTCAGCATCTTATCCCATGGGCTTAATTATCTGTTGGTGGTGAGAATGGCAGAAAGGGGGCAGTCTTGATGCATTCTGGTCAGTGTTAATGCAATGCACAGTGCCAATCAGGAAAAACTGACAAGAGGTGCTATGCTAGACAACAAGGGTAGCCAACTTAAGAAATCAAAGTTTTCTTTCTTTGTCAGCATCAATCCCATTGAAACTGCACAAAAGACTTTGATTTTGTACATTGTCTATATCATATTGAGAATTTGTCAAGCTAAAACACTAGCGCCTCGACTAAAATTATTATCAAATACATTGTTCAGCCAGTGTCTGCATGGCGCTCACGTTGAGGCGCGATCCCACGTACTAGTTTTGTTTTTGGATGTAGACCTCATAGCGTCTCGCGATCTGTCGAGGCAGAACGACTTCTGTGGGTTTTCCCCTTCTATGAATATTCACAGGACAAATAGTCAGAATGGCCCTAATGAATCTGATGACATGCCTCTCACACTCATGCACGCGTGTTGTGCGACATTACAATGAAAGATGAAAGGATGTTTGTCTAACAATAACTTTATTATTCATACGTTTCATTCTGAGGGGGGCTCCTCATTAATCTAGGCTAATTATGGCTCTAACACTTGGGAGACTGGATAGAGGAAACATGCTTTGAGAGAGAGAGAGAGAGAGAAAACACTGCAAAACAACTGGTGAGGCAGTGCAGTTTTCAGCAAGATGCCCTAGATAACAGAGATGCTTATTTGTGCTTCTGCCTCTGCAAGAACGCGGATGTTGTAATGGATTTTATATACATCATTTACTTTGCAGCTAATTGCTTTCTCTTATGTTACATTTATTTTGGGCAGCCTGCAGATTATTTTAAGTGAAAAGCAATGCATTGAAATACCTGTGCTTTTATACAGCTGTGACATAAATGTCATTTCAAAACCAAGAAGTTCTCTAATTCTTCTTGGAAGTAATCATATCACTGAAATGAGAGCACTGGAGAAACGGTTAAATCAAGAGGAATAATCCGCTTCATTACGTTTTATATCAAGATCTTGGTTAGTCTTAATAAAGCAATAATAAGAGTTAGAATCATGGTACTGAGCAAGACACACATTTTATATCTTGTTTTTGTGTTTATTTTGCATACACTGACCACAGCTATCAAAACATAAAACTCAGAGGTTCTTTCATCCTATCTATTTGTTTAGGTTTACTTCAGATCTACCAGGTCAGACATATTCAAATATATTTTTATTATAATTATTGATATCAGTCATTTAAACAGATACTGTCAACTATATTTCAAATTTCAACACTCCTGTGATTGGATCACTGGTAATTGTTCAAGCTAAGTTAACTTCAGAGACAATATGTACTTCAGTGAAAACATTAAATTCCCATTGAGACCTGCTGGCAGGCTCCCACTTGCTCTTTGAAAGTAACTCAGAAAATATAATCAGGTTGTTTGTGATCTAATTTGCACGTTAACTATTGATATACCAAGCCGTGTCTGATTACATGGTGTGGTAATACAAATTACAATACATTTTAATACTAATTACATTCCTCAAGGCTGCATAAAAATTGTGGTGTTCAAAATGTGTCTCATGAGTTTGATTATTGTGTTCTGTATATTTCCTCGTGGTTGATGTTTTTTCTCTCTCTTTCATCCTCATTAACTGCAATCATGACAGATGCCAATTGTGTACTCCTTAAGCGAGCAGACTGTCTATACGGAGAGATGCCTGAGATGTTTAAATATGTTTATCTATGGTTTTGTGCAAAAACATAAACAGGGTATCGCATGCTTTTATTTTTATAGAGTGAAGGCCTTATTATTCTGGTTCTGCTGTATGACACTTCTGGGTTGTGTCCCAGAAGAGAACCTTAGAGGAAACTGGGTCGAATCTTAAATCGTCTGTTGAAAGAAGAACAGAGTAGAAAAGCCTCAGAAGGAAAAAGGAAACTTGATGTTCTGAAAAAAGGTATGATAGTAATAACAATTTATTGTGATTCCATGCATATTTTAATCACTGGGTTAGCATTGCCATTCAAGACCAACGTTTTCTATTGTTGAAACGAAGAAGAATGTTAATCAAGTATTTTCAAGCTTGTTTAGACCATCAAGTATTTATTTTGCAGCATGTTTTTGCAGGAAGTATGCTCTTTCAGAATGTTACATTTAAACAGAATATGTACTTTCCTCACAGCTCTTTTGGTTACCATCATTTGCTTAGCTATAATCTCAGTCGAGATCTGAAGGAATTTATTGTTGAATAACCTCCCACTTGAGTGATCTACGTGGCAACATTTCCCAGGCTTTCCATGCTTTTGAGAGCTATGCGAAATGAACTTGATGATAATCTTCAAATATGTGCACATAATTTCAGAGCGCTCGATGCAAGTCACTTCCAGATGCATCACCTCCGAGGCTCCGTCTTGACAGTGTCACGATGTAAATTGGTCCCGGCTGCAGTGTCTCTCCTACCTCCGGGTTAACGCGTTACTCTCAGCTCCGCAACGAGATGGCGAAGCCAAAGGTTGAAGGGAGATTTCCGACCCACAGACTTGACTGCATACGTTCACCCAAAGCGCCCAGGGTTGTAAAGGTGTCTCCTGAAGTGAGTTTTTTTTCTCTCTATAAACATACAATTAAAGACCGCTGCTAAGACCGCTGCTTGTGATGACATCATTGGGCGCTAGCAGAATGTCAGTTGGAGATGGTAGGAAGATCTCAGACACAAATAGCTTCACTGAAGTCAATGAAACGGATAGAGAGCCCATGATTGGTAGCCTATGCCCTTCTATTTCTGTTTACACTGTCATTCTACGTCTGTTTCTCCAGGAAAGGAGGTATACGAGTATACAAAATGGAAAAGTCCCAACGCTAGAAACATTTGCTACTCCAGCGCTTATATAGTGTCCATCAAATTGATTACTATTGCTTCCAAATGTGTGCCCTGTCCTTGACATGAAAATCATTTCTTAAAGACCAAATATTTTCTTCATGCGAGAGTTGGTTCTTGGGAAAGATGGAAACACTGAACATTGAAAACAGCATTTTCCAAAGTGTTGACAAATTCAATACAGTTTAGAGGTCCTGATAATTAGATGTTACAGCTCAGTGATGCATGACATTGTTTGGATCCCTGTGGTATATTCTTGTTGTAGATTTTGAGTCCTCAGCTACTAGTCTAAATGGGATAACATCATGGCATTGTCATGGCAGATGCATCCAAAATGGCAAATTGGCTTTTTAGGTGATGAACTCTTGTCATTGAATTATCTTGATAATGTGAGTAATTTCAGTGGGAAAGTTTTACAAGGAAGTAGGCAATCTCATGTCAGACAAAACCTAAGTATGACTCAGCATGCCAATGATCGAACTCACTGAATGACTACGACGAACACCCGGAAAGAATTCACCAGATCATTTTAGAGAAGCGGCGTAGTAAAGTCATAAAAAATATATTGAAATGCTTTCATATAATAATGAATAATAAATCATTTTGCTTGGCCGCTTCATTACTGTATGTCCACAGTAGCATTTGTTTTTTACTGGTGTGTTAAACAACCATTACGTTAAAATAACGGTATGTAAGTTAAAGGAAGGAGATCAAGTTTTTGCCAAAAAAGACTATTAATACGGCAAATATACAGGCCGCAAGTAAAACCACAGCAAGTAGAAAATCCTTGAAAAGAATCCTTCAAGTAAATATCCCTGGTCTGTATCACAAATGCACATTATCAACCACTTGGCGTCATAAGGCTAAAATGTAATTCCTTGTCTACATTAGGCTAAACGTCTAGATAAGTGGAGGGGAGGTTGACAGTACACTACCATTGGTGATTAATTACAGAGTGAGAGATACAGAACAGAGCATCCAGAGAGGTACAAAGAGGTCCAGTCAGAGACAAATAGGAGAGTCAGGTAATTCCAGGAACTGACACAACAAACATATTATACACTCCTTATCTTAGCAAGGGAAAAGTGTATTCGGAGCAGTAGCTGTGGCAGTAGAGGTAGCCCCAACCATAATTGCTGCAGTGGTACACAGCACTTGGACGTGGACCATCAAGCTGGTAGCGGAGATGACATAAAAGTGTAACAAAGGGGCTATGGCAGGCCTTGAATATTATGCCTAAGAGAATTTGTTTCTCTCGTATAGAGGTACAGGTTTTCACCCCTGCTTGTCAGGTAACTGAATGTTAAAGGAACATGCCAACATTTTGGGAAATACACTTATTATTACTTATTTGCTTATTGTCTTACCCAGAGTCAAACGAGGAGATTGATATCAATGTCATTTCTGTGCGTCCAGTACAAAGATAGTTCAGGGTACATGCTAACCTAGCTTAGCATAAAGACTGGATGCTAGCGGGTAATGTAGCCCTGCTCCATCAAAAGTGAAGAAATGCACCTTCCAACAACTCCAAAGCCGTCTTGATTGCATATTGTATCTTGTATATTTAACTGGTAGAAATGAAAGTGTAAAAACAAGACGTTTTCGAAGCACTTAGCGTCTGGACATATTGTCTTGTCACTGGGCGCAATCACTACTTACACATTTTGAAAAGTTTTGCTGTCATACAATATTAATTATCTTTGTTTAGTATTACTCTTCATTGCCTTTAGGACACATTCTCAACACCATCATACATTTTGTATGCAGCTTGAAAATTAACAGTGCTTTTCAAAATAATTATAATTGGGCCTCACACCTCAAAACACAGTTTGCTCATGTTGAGAAAACACTTAAGATATTCATCCACCTTCTTGTCGAGACCTGAATACATTTGGCACATTCACACTTGAAAGCTGAAAGTTGGATTCTTATATCACAAGGAAATGTTGAACGCTCCACACCACCGACTGATCGGAAACAAGGGCACACACTTTCCATTTCCTTACTTTTATCAATTTCACTTTGAAGGATGATTTTTTTTTTCAACACTTGTTCCCCATAAACAACATTTCCCTTGTGTATGACAGAGGCTGATCTCACACAAGGAAAACATGTCTTCAGTCGTCAAGCTGTTCCATGAGCCCGCAAACAAAAGCGCTTCACTATGCAAAGTGTTATAGCATGACGAGCTTTCACACGTACCCCTTGTCTCTGCCTTTCACTCAATCATACACGTACGCAGTGAGCCCTGACAGTATACCACCATTTTGTTCTTTTACAGCCCGGCCGCACCTGTTATTTGTTGCTGACGGCACTGCTGGTCAAAATTTTGAGGTTTCACATTCTGGCCAGAATGACAGGAGGCGTACAGCGTGCGGCCAACAGGCAAGCAGAAGGAAGGCATGCATCATTATTGTGAGGTAATGGGGCTGTATTTAAGATGTTTCGTAAACGCACACTCCCGGGGCCAGCTTATTCCAGACTTTGCATGGTAAGCATGTATGCAAGTAAAACGTAGTTTTATGCATAAACTGACGATGGAATGTTTATTGTTATTCTTACCAACGGTGAGAAATCCAAATCCAAAAATCCAAAAAGAGTTGGATTGTGTCTTCGAAAAAGCCGCCAGCTGTTCCTGCTTGTCTTTAACAATGCATCACCCTGATGGCAACTTCCACTCCATCATGAAGCTCAATTTCCAAAATGTGCTGCCAGACCATTTGATATTTATTGAGGAATTGGCAAGTACTGTTAGCTTCTGTTCAGACAAACCAACCCAAGACCCTGCATTACTCATGCACCCACAGTATGGTCGACTTTGACCTATTAATTTGGTTCCAGGAGATGAGTAATGACTCTGCCATTTTGTTATTCTATTTTGTGGCCATAGGGTTATTTACCTTCGATTTCTTAATCATGCATCAACAAAAGAAACTTCATACCATCTAACTTTGTGCCCAGGTTCTTAGTATATTTCATAATGGCATAATGGAAGCATCAAAACAAGCAGGTTTTCAAGAGTAAATAACAAGACAGTCAATATAACTTTTATTTGAAGCTCCCATTGAAACACATCAGTCGACTTCAGTCAGCCTTATGATCACCAGAAATAAAGTTTTAAACTTCAGAAAAAATTGAGTGACATGAGATGTGATGATGGACGCTGGTTTCCAAGGCTGTGATGCTCCATGACGAATCAATGCAGCCATCCAGTCCTGCGGAAAATGTTCACAAATGCATCATAATACAGACCAAATATGCTACAATGTGTACAATATATGTAAAGTACAATATATGTAGCATATTATACAATACTTTACACAACAGATAGGTTGAGCGATCCGATTGGTCAGAGACGTGTTCCCATAAACCACAACTAGCTGTAGTGTATCGGTTACTATGCCGACTGTCCTGGTAACCCGGGAGCTAGCAGCTATTGCCCCAGCAAATACTCAGCCAGTGGCTATATTTACACACACACCTAAAATGCGATTATAATGACATTAAGTCAATGCAAGTACAGCAGGCCCCATGTAAACACCAGACTGTGATTATGTAAATGAAATAATGCTCTTAGTGGAAATAAGCATCATTGCAGCAAGACTTGTGGAGTACTCATATTCGCATTATTTGGGGCTAGTCAGCGCATGTATACACCGTCAATGTCCTAAAGTATGATGTGGTCGATGTGATATGGGAAGTGTACTGTGGACACAGCGATGCCGCAATCAATGGCATGTGTTTCCCAAAAGTAGCAAACGAAGGAGAACATTGGTGGGACAGGAAGCAAACATTTTTTTCAGCTAAAACCTGGACTAATGTCTTATTAATTCATTGTGTTATATCATGTGTTATATATGTAAACACAGCCAGCGTGACAAGGTCGACTTAAATAAAGTTAAACAACCCCGGTCAAGGTCACTGTTGAAATCCAGATGAAACTCTGCTCCGCTTGGTGTGAAATATCAGCACTTAGCCGGGCTTGTGGGGACACATCTCCTTGGCTCGTTTTACTTTTTGTGACGTAAAAGCCGTTCTACACAAGGGTGGGGTTAGCGCAGTTTAGCAATCGTAGCGATGACAACAGATAACCTAATGATGGCTAAGATTGTACAATGTGCGTGAACGTCGATATCAGCCGCCTCCTAGCTACAAGGAGTGGATCTGGATCAGCGCAATGTAATATTCATTCGTGATTTCAGGAGCAGAGCACAGCGTATCTATATCTTCCACCCAAACCCCAACACACAAATTTAGCTGAATTTGAGGGGATGTTCTCGTAAGAAGAGTTAATAATGTAAATCGTGTTACGTACTTTTAACGTTTATACTTAAGACTGTGGCCCCCTCCTCAGGTGACCTCATGTTAGTGGATTCCTGGTATCTGTCAATCCTCACCCCTTCATTTATATCAGCTAGGGAGAGAGGGCAGCTCCCCTCTTGTTCTCCTGATTTCTTGCTCTGCATGTAATCAATGTGGACTTCCTCTCACATCAGTCTGAGGAGCAGACAATAAATGATTAGCAATCATTTTGTTTAGGCTGCCGTCAAGGGAAATCTAACTCTCCGGGTTAATGTCCTGTGTGACACAAGGCAAAGCCAGGAGGAGAGATCTCCTTCCTCATCTGCAGATGCACACTTTGGCTCATCCCTCAACAGGTGATTGTGATTAAGTGGGTCGATGCTCAGATGGGAGGTTCACCACTGTAATTGCAGCCAAAATTATTTTATGGAGGAAGTTATTGCCCGTCCTGATTCATGGCAAGGACTAGGGCAAGACACCTGGACTTCATCTGCCACCTCAGGAAGCCAACACACCGGCAGGATAGTAAATGTTTTTGTTTGGCAAAGACAGCCTCATTCACATTCCTTGTGTTTTATTCAGATTTTGTCAAAGACAATTTTATATGCATTGCTGCCATCCTAGAAAACCCTTCTATCTCCAATTTGCTGATGTTCATGCTTTTATTTAACATGCTTAACCTTACATGACCCTAGGGCTTGTGAAACCCCTTTTGAACCCAATCTGAAAAAGGCTGGAATTTTCATTATTTATACTTTATGAGGATGCAAGGTTTACTTTTGACAGCAACAATATTCTCTGACTTATTTCAATGATAAGAATAATTTGTTTAGCACTTTGCAAAACAGAGTTTGCTTTGACAGTTAAATCAAAGCAAACATATTCATGAAATAAATTAAAACAACTAACAAGTGGATATTAAGATAACAAGATAGAAATAACCAGTAAAAACAACAGAAAAAAGACCTCATGTAAAAGCAGAATTTAAACTTAAGTAGCTTTTAACAAGTGACTTCAAAGATATTAAAAGATTCTGTCCTAATTTCTGGACCTAATTTTCGTATCTTTACCTATCATACCGATCTGCTCTGACCAAAATGTAATCAATTGCTTTGTTATAGCGGTACTTATGGTCTGGGTTCGCTGGGTTCGCTAGTCTCCACTACAAGCTCTTGGGCAATTGCAAACTCCAAAGAAAGACCCCAAAATCACCCATAACACGTCCTTGCTGCTGGTATTCATGCACAGGGCAAATAGCCAAGATAGCAGCAAATCTTTATGACGCATATGTATTTAGATATATTTATATCTAAAGTCATTAATCGCTGCTCTTTTTGTATACGCACTGGGAGAGACAACAGATAATTTACATCATCTAGTGTAAGCAACTCCAGTGTAAATGTTTACTGCTTCATATTATCGACATTCAGTGGTAAGCTAGTGGGTGGTTAAAGAATTCCACCCACGAGCAAATTCATTCACCCCACATATTATAGGCCTGTTTGTTGATTTACAGTCAGCGCAGGCTGGTGGCATATCGGGCTGTGAGAACTGAGAACTCTTGCCTATCCAAGCCATCCCACATTTTTACTTACTGTTTAAAAGTATGTTATGAGCATGTTTTCTCATGTAACGTTCTGTGTAGGAATGTTAAAAAGGAAATGGGGTGGGATTGCGCGAACACACAACGCATACGCAGCAGCGCTTTCAAAAACATGTTGCAAAATGTTGCTTTGGATCATTAAGATATTTGTTGAGTTGATGCTACTTTCTGTAAAAAAAAAAAAAAAAAGGAAGTTTGGAGATGGGTCTGTACTTGCTTGGATTTGAGGCTTGATTTTTAAACGGTTAAATGACAGTATTTTTAAAAATGGAAGGGAAAGTACCAGTTACCAGAGAGCTGCTGACAATTGATAAAATACCAGGGCCATTTTGTGGTAACAACATAAACGGTGCAAGTCGTGGACTTCATACTAGATATAGCTTCTGCTAGAGACAAAATAGAGATAGGTTCAATTTCTCTGTTAGCACATATTTCCCGGTTAGGGGGAGTATTCTAAAGCCTTATGTGCTCAGCTTTTTTGATTAAAAGGTTTTAGTTGGACGTCAACTCAAGCATAACAACCATCTTCCTCTCAGGTCTGTTTATGTGGCTGCTCTTTCACCTCCAGGCAAAATTTAATTGATAGAAAATATTTTGTTCACATTTAAATGTACCAGCTAACTGAATACTCATGCGGCTGAAGTGAACTATGGCATATAATTAAAAGGTTTGCTTATGAAGACAAATTAGGACATTTTCAGTCAGAGACGCTTTAAAGTTTTAAAGTTTGTTGCCCAAATAGCTATGTGCTTTTTTGACTCATCCACATCCATCACAATTTCACATAGAAACAAGCGTCATAAACACAGCGTGAAACCTCTTTGTAATGTGTAAGTTACACATTTTCATCGACTCAAACCTTAACCAATACTTTAGCCATTTTTGCTTTAGTTCATTGTTTGTGGATACTATTTTTAGGCACTGTAATGGATGACGTCCCTGCTCTAATTTAATGTAAAAACACTGGATAAGACAAGAAGAAAAGTCAATAATTATAATGAAAGGCCCCCAAGAGATCTTAGTGATCATTAATAATGGGCATAATTTCCCCACAGGCTACTCTATTGTATAATGTTTGACAGATTATTTCCCTACACTGAACAAAATGAAATAGCATTTCTGAAAATATGAAAACAAATGTTGTCGCACATAGGCGGGAATGACAACTGATTATTTTCATTATAAAGTTGTACCTAACTAACTGAAACCCAACTGTTTTAATATAGTTTGTATGGCAATCAATTCACTGGTAATATGGAAGAAAAACAAAAACAATGCTATATGATGGCTTTAAAGTACATGGCTTACTGTGCTTCTAAAAGGCTTTAATTAGAGACAAACATATTCCCAAAAGAATGCAATTAGAACTAAAAGCAAGAATTTCTGGAGTACATTAAACATACATGGCTCCAATCCCGAATCCTGAACAATCACAAGCAAAACAAAGTGATAGAGGATTTCAGAGAAAGTCCAACTCAAGATGTTTCCCGGACAACTTAAAAGCCCTGGAACAGTGATTATATCCTTTTCCTACGGTGTCTACAATAATGCAGGAAATAAAAAGAAGGCATGTCAGCAAAAAAAGGGACCAACTCCGCGGAGTCCAGGTGAGAAAGATGGAGAGGAAGGGGCAGACGTTAAGAAAAGAGATGGTGGTAGAAAGCGTTAATGAATGGCTATTGGAAACTCTGGGCGGATGCTGCGTTGAAATGCTTACTCGTCTGTGATTAATGACTACTAGGCTGCCGTAATAGGTACCGCTGGGACCTCAGACGCCTGGCCCCTTTTTATAGAATAACCCCAAAAGAAGAAAAGATGAAGTCCCCATTACAGCGCTTCTTCATAAAAAAGGTTAAAAAATATATAGGTCTCAATATGGTCCAGGAAGCAACGGTTATATCAGATTGTATCTTTTATTCCTTTCTCCGCGCAGCAAAAAGTATTTTGTCAAATCAACTGAAAAATTAATCACACGAATCACCTGCATTTTCCATTGCTCAGCATCTCGAGGCTCTGCAGTTGTATACAGTTGTGTTTTCTCTGTCTTACAGTGGTCTTCTGAAAATTAAGTAAATATAGGGAAAGTACTAAGTGTGTGTGTGTGTGTGTTCTGCATAGTATTAGACCCTTCAGTGGTCTGGTTAACAAACCCTCAAGGAGTCTTTTTTGAATCTCATCCTAAACATGTTGAGAGACTTTAACACACTGATTCGGAAACTCACACTTGTATGTGTATGACCGCAACGCATGCAGTGACCAATAAATTATTCATAACTCTTTTGTTCTACACATTACCTATTCCTCAGAGTAAGGAACAGAGTGCATCTCAGATTCCTATTACAATCCATTTGACTTTAAAACAACTTTGACTGTGAGAGTGTGTATATCTGTTTGTGTGCTAGTGTGCGCACGCGTCTCGGTATGTGTGCGTTGTACAGGCTGGAGAGTAACATTATATCCTGGCTGCTTCTTGCCAAATAAACATTCATCTTTTCACTCCCAAAGCCCTTTTCCGCAAAACATAAATTCGCAGAATTAATCTTACTATGGTCCACATGCAGTCAGGCACAAAAATTCAGACAGGAATAAATCACCACAACACAATTGCCTTGTTTGCATTTTTCAAGGTTATTTTGAATTGATTACACATACGCTAGGTTGGTTAAGGAGGGCATATTTGTGTTAATACTAACAATAAACACAAGCAGTTTTTTATTTCATTTGAGTTCTTGGATTGGGGCATTTTAAGATTCATCTTTAATTTATACAAAGGTTATGACAAAGTATCTCAGTATATGTCATCTCAGTGGTACTGCAACTTACTGTAAATGTTGCTGGCTCCCTTTCTGCATGATCATTAACTTGTGAAATAACATTTGGGTGCCGCAATTGTTTCATCAATAGTACAGTACAGGTAACACTTTGGGTAGTAGGGTGATGTAGGGATTTGTGAGGCAGCCCTTCAACCAGAGGATGCTGGTTCACGCATCTGTCCTGTTGAAGTATCCTTGAGCAAGACAATGAATCCCTAACAGCTCCAGGGATGCTGCTGTGTTGCTGACCCTGCACTCTGACCTTCGACCTCCCCGTGGAGGGCGGCACGCAAAAAGAGCCTTTCAGTCAATTCAAAAGCATAGTGAGATCAGAACTTGACTACACAATTTGGAAACAAACAGCATCATAGAATCTCATCTTCTCTCTTCCTTCTTGCTCAGCATGGCATAATCCTTCCTTGTTCCTTTTCACATAGAGAGCCAACCTGGCCAGGAGCTTCTTTTGAAAGAGTCTCTTTTTGATGAGGTCTGTACAGGAAAAGATCTGGCTCTCAGATTAAATGAAGGTTTCTTTACAAGAAAGGAGAGAGGGACAGTGTGATTGTCCCAAACCTTGGCCAGATAATAGTGTCTTGGCTGGAGGGATCCCTCTGGACATGCCTCTAAGCCTCAAACAATGGAAGAAAAATAACCTTGTGTTAGCCAATGCTGGCACTCAGCCCATCCAGCAAAGATTGGTACTATTGAGACACCGTGGCCATCTTAATTAGTTTTGACATCAGCCTGATGACTGGATTGATTCTGGTCTGGGGTCCATCCCTCGGGATCACAATCTGTAAAGAAAACTTGTAGTTTGAGGTTTTCCAGCCATGACCAATCAACATTCTGGGAATGTTCCTCCCTTGTTAAATAGGAAAGCTGTCACTTATTTCAGCGCCTAGTGTCCTGAGAGGGAAAACCACAAAATGAAATAAAACAAAAATGTGTTCAAATGTATAACTGTGGAGTAATACTGTCAATTTTCTTAATAATTCATTGTTGAAACACTCGAGCTGAGCGGGTAACATTCACGATGCAAAAACTGCATTCACAATGTATTTGTCCTGTTTCACTGAGAACTTTCACGTGAACTTGCTTGGCCTTCCTGCCTCAAAGTGTAATAACAAAACAGAACGTCCCCATCCATTCCGTCTTCAATCCAAGAACTTCACAAGTGCCATCCAAACTCACTGAGGTTTCAAGGTAGCTTTGAAAGAAACCAAGGCCGTAAGTCAAGCTGCCATCTGCCGCCACACCTGCGTCATTCCATCTTCGACGGGCCCTACCGGCTTCACCGAAGCCATCCCTCACTGCTCTAAGGTCCTGTCATACATTCTTTATGATGGGGCTGACAGCCAGGCGTAGGACTGGCCAGGAATTCAGCTTGTAGGGAAGGGGGAGACAAACACAATGCTGTCGATATATCACAGGAGACAGGGACAGATTTGATGATTGGGGCCTGACTGAGACGGGTTTAAGCAGCAGCTTCAGCAACCTGTTTGTGTCCTCTGTGATCTTGACGGATAAGCAATCTGCCTCACCACTCCAGCCCAGCGACACCACCTCGGTCCTGACAGGGTCTGATTCTTCAACGAGACGAGAAAGGATGGTTCTCCTGGAGTGGATTGGGAACGAGAAGAAATCCATCCAAAGGCGGTGTTCAAACGCACTGTATTTGCTATGACTAAACTACGTTGGTCGTTATTTATAATAAGTTGTGCGAGTGTGTATCAGGGTGGGAGTGGGGATGGCACTACGGGTAGGCGGGGTTGTGGGTGCGGGGTATCAATTCACACGATGAGATTAACTTTTCCTTGGTGTCACGCATCATTTCACGCGTGCCGTGCTACGAGATACCACGTGTAAGCGTTGGAAACGCTTCATCCCAACGTTGCGTTATCAGTCATCGAGACAAGTAGAGGCCATTAGCGAAGGTCTCCAAGGATGGCGAGCAGACACCTTATGACCCCTTTGTCTCACGGTCTCACCCAAGAGAGTTAGCCTAGCATGCTGGCTCTTCCTTTTAGCAACCTAAGGAAGGCACCAGTAGCAGCTGCACCCTGGCTAATGGCAGCTGTATGCTAATGTCCTTTCCTGACTCAGCAAACACGTCTGACTCTGTGGCCCAGCTCGCTGTCTCCGCTGCGAGTCCTGCAGCACTCCGGCCATTACCTTGAGCAAAGAAACAAGTCAAGAAAAGAAAATCACGCAGGGAGAAAGGTGAGTTTGAGACGTGCAAGGACAGATTTCACTTTCTTTTTGTGACAAATTACTTTGTGGAAGAACGGTTGTAGGGTGCAAGTCAAATCCTAAAGTCAAAAAGGGTTGAAGTTAAAAGTCTTATCTGTTAATTTGCGGAGCATGAGTTATGCTCCGCAAATTAGCAGACAGGATTTTGGCAACTCCAAAAAATGGATAGTGGAGTTGGGAATTTTAAGGAAGCAACAAGTGATATTTAAGAATCTTGTAAACTGCACATGAAACCTATTTTATTGTACTTACTATGCAGGCAACACTGAATTGTTAAAGAAGAATGTCATAATGAAACACTGCTGTTATTAGTAGCATGATCAGGAAAGTGGTTGTTAGAATAACATGGAGGATTTGGAATACAATGCTATGCTATAAAAGTTGATATGGTATAACAATATATGAACCACTAGGAAATAATATTTTGATCTATTACACGAACTGAACTGTTGCATTTCTTACTTAAACATTGTCAGCTGTTTTGCTAGTGATTTAAGCATTATCCACACCTGAGACGAAACCGCACACATTTTATACTGAAGCAGACTCTCATGCAGCAGAGAAAGGGATGAAGTGGACCTCATTTTGAGGTTGAAATAACCGCACACTTCATGATCAAGGCTCACATTTTATATTACGTGCACTCAAAGGCTCATTCGCTCAATTTCCCTTCCTCTTCGTTTCTCTCGGAGACACACATCACACATACCCTTACACCCTGTCCCTCTTGACACACGCACACACACACATATACTCAGCAGTGTGCAATCTCTCATGTCTCTCATTACA
>OMKK01055729.1:0-14483 GCA_900302305.1 Polymixia japonica | reverse complement strand
AATGTGTTTATGTACAGTATAATGAGCGTACACATTAAGCATAAATTTCAGTTCTGCACATAGGATTGTGTATCTGGATGTGTGGTGTAGGAGGTCTTGATTGTGGAGTCATAGATGAGGCCTAGATGTACCCTGCTGGAGGGAAGGCCTTTACATATGTAGTAGAGTGTTTTGTACTGTATACTTTTCTCAACACAGGTATATACAACAGGCGTAGCATGCATTATAGGGCAGAGGACAAGCATTCATGTTTTAAAATATCAATGTTTTACTATCATGCTGTACATGTTTGTTTCTCTCCTTGCAGAGGTTGCCAAGTCTGTGAGAATTCCAGTGCTGATAGGTTCAGGGGTGACATACGACAATGTTGAACACTACCTTGATGCAAACGCCTTGATCATCGGGTCTCATTTCAAGAGAGGTGGCCACTGGGCCAATGCCGTCGACCCAGAGAGAGTGAAGAGGTTTATGGGCAAAATGCATGAACTTCGGAAATAAGGGCAGGGGGTGGGAGTTGTCACAAGAAGACCTGAAGAATATAGTCCCTAAACATCCTATCATAATTCATCATTTTTACATTTTTGTATACAATTATATACATATATTGTATATTATATCTCATCATTGGCTAACATATATATTGTTGTGCCAAATAAAACAATTTAAGAAAACAAGATTTATTTGCAATTTTTTTGTACATTTTATAAATACACACATACAAAAACATAGTATTCAACTGTATTTACAATTTTTATAACATGGAAAAGGTGACTACCCACTGAGAAGTATAAAATGGTTTACAAAAGAATTTTGTAATTCTTTTAGCATTCCTTTGAAATGTGAGAAACCGCTTTCTTAAGAAATTACAGTATTTGAAAGTGTAGCTGTGTCTTCACGACACAATGGCTGTACATTACGACTTGCTATGAAATGAGCTTTTAATTTGCAACACACTAGTCACAACATCTACATGTCTAAAACTAAGGCACACCATATAAAAAAAACTGAATATAACTGAGAAAAATCCTATCAAAATGTGCCATAAACCAATTGCATCCTTATTAAGAATAAAAGTATTAACTTTTTTCCATTTTTTTCCATCAGTGTCATACACTAACAATATCATTAAAATACCTTTCACACTCTTCCAACTTCCTAACCCCTAACTCTACTTATAGCTACTCAATCTCAACATCTCAATTAACTCAAGTGTTCATTGATACTGTACAAAGGCTTTTGTTGGATAGCAATTGTGTTGTTTATGCTTCTCAATCCTGAGGGGCTGACTATCATTCATGATACAGGAGATCAAGGGTCATTGTTTTCAGTGGCATTCAGACACAGTGGGGATTACAACGCAGGTTGCCTTCATTGCTTATGATGATTGTTCTGATATATGAAAGAGGTGGTGAAACTCAAATGCTTTCCCTCGATGAGCTAGATGAACACACTAGATACTCTTGAAGTGCATAAGGAAGAATGTTTGTGAGGTGAAACCTTGGCATTGAGTTTTGAAATGCAATTTGGTAACTAAATACGTTTCAAAGTGCATGGATATAGAAAATAAACAACCCAGGAAAACATTTGTGATTCACCCTCTCAGAGTCAAAGCAATACACAGTACATTGTGCTGCCATGGAGGCAACCTGGAACAATCCACCACAAGGACAAGCATCCTTAGCCTTAGTAGTTGTACAGGCGCTGACAGGGCTGCTTAAAGTGGCCATAGCGTTTCTCTGCTGGAGAGAAGCGCGTCTTAGCCAGGTTCTGCCTGTGGAGGGCGCTGCGGGTGATCTTCTTGCGCTCAGCCTGGGTCCTCGCCCTCTGGACAGCTAGCAGTCCGACACTGCAGGGCAGGGGGATGCCCCAGGCTGCCAGTCTCCAGGAGATGTGCTGCCTCACTACCACTGGCCTGGAGAGACATGGAAAGTTGATAAAATGTGTACTAATGAAATGACACAATACTAAAAATGAAAAAAAGATATTGTTGAGAGAGACTGAGCATTAATCCTGGTATATACGTCAACGCTAACACGTTTTGAACCCCCTTCGCTGTCATATGCATAGCTGTCTGCCTTCATAGTAGCATGTTGAGCGTGTGTTGGCAGTTCGCAAGTTGCTCCTCAAACCGCTCCATTTCTATCCTTCGATATGACAAATTTAGTTAGGATTTGGGAGGTGTGCACTGCTCGGCGAACCTCTGGGAGTTTTACCCACAAACCCCTTCTCGTCTATACACATAGACACTTATGTGTACCTTTGCTGAAGTATATCCCGGCCTTCACCCTACACCAGCCTGTCTGTGTGTGTGTATGCGTGCAAACTAACCTGGGAGAGTCCTCATCTTCATCAGAGGCCAGCTCTTCCTCCTCCTCTTCCTCTCCAGTCACCCTGCATCTCATCTGGTAGACAGACATGCTGGGGTGCTCAATCAGCAGGTTCTCAAGGGGATCCACCTCAGGAACCGACAGCGGGATGTTCTCTGCGCAAGGAAGATCACAGTACAACCAGTTCAATAGCATTGTTTCATCGTGGTATACGCTGTACACTCAGTGAGCATGACTTGCCCAAAGTTGCAGTGGTCAACTATTTTTAAACTATTTATTATAGATAATAATCAAAGCTGGACTTCATCAATTTGAATAACATTTACTTAGGGGGCATTTCTCACCTGGGATATTAACAATGACCCATTCTCCCTCTTCAAACTCCATCAGCGCCTCATAACTGTCATCTCCAGCTTCATAGTCATCAGTAGTGCTCCCAAGCAGATGAGAAAGGATCTTTCCAATCATCTTTTCACCTCTTTTGCAATCTGAAAACAACAACAGGAGAAAAATACATGAATTAATGGAATCGTTTTCAATAGATATAGGGATGGTTCAGTTTGAATGTGGTCAATTGAAAAGAAAATGTATAATGTCAGTTCATACTTGACATGAGAGCACCTGAAGCCAAAACAGCAAAAAATATTCCATGTCATAGATTTTTAAAGAATAATCGCCTAAATTAGATGTGTAATTGATCCCAATCCTCACTTTTGGCAACAGTGACTCTTCTCGATAGCACTGCTACAGTTCAGACTGCACTTACAGCTGTCCAATGCAGATCAATTACCAGGTTGAAGCAAGGTTAAGCGTGCAAATGGCTCCCTCGTGAAGCCATCTCTGAGACCCTCCAAGCTGACCTAATGTCAGCATTTAGGTCTTGGTATCAACCACCGTCAACTGCTTCCATTACATCAGTAGAGAAACCGGAGTAGAGTAAGGAGATAGAGGACGGACAGTAAGTTTCGGTCAGAACCTCCTTGGGTCAATCTAGCAGTCAAACCACTAAGATCATAGGGTCCAGGGATAACACAGGGCTGGAATTCCACTAATAATTGGAATAATGAGTGACATTATATAATCCATGGTCTAAATTACTTCATTGGAGAAGGCAAACAACTTCCAGTCTGGTAAATCAGAGTGACCTTTGTCCCAAGTTTAAGACCGCATCCTGGCCAAGGGGGGACACAGCATACCACCTGGAAAATAGTCCTACAATAGTCCTTAGTCCAATAGTCCAGCTATTATTAAGCTAAATGTATACTTCATGATTGAATGTTTGTTTGGTCGGTTCATACGGGTCATATCATGCTTATTTAAAGATACTTTTACAATCTAAGTATATTTTTTGACAGTTTCTTGCGAAGAACTGCTTACAGTATGGGTCATTATAAAATATTACATTGGTTCAAGCGAAGACAAATAAAATGCGATCCATAAATAGACCAGTGTTTTTTTCCACAGACGGATAACGTTACAGTGTTTGAATGCCTTCCTGTCTGCCCGAGGTCTAATATCAAAACACCTCTGACTGCCTAAAGGGACAAACTGTACGATGCTATAATAAAACCTCGATATATCAAATTTTATTAGTGATATTTACAGAGCACAAGAACCTATATTACAATACTATGGCAGAAGATTGTTATTCCTGCCTTGGATCCTTATGAATTCAGTGGATTGCATACAAAGTAACCAATGTTCCATATTTATTTAAATATGTTTCCGAAAATTCCGACCTAGTAGGCTATCGCAATAATTTAGTGTAAGATACTATTTAAATCGTCTTGGATTTTTCCAGGGGCTACTCAATCAGACTATACAGAAATGAGAACAAAAGACAAGAAAATGTAGGCCAACAAAAGACCAAGCAAGCAACGATGGTAAAAATATCGGCGAATACAGAAATAGCTTTGCCTTACCTGACGAAATATTGATGTCTTTACCTTTGGTGTTACTGTCTTATAAATCGAGTCAAGTCGTGCAGCTGTCTTCAGGGGATTGTTTTGATCTTAAACTTGTTTATCAGTCAGAGTCCTTCCCCGTGTCCAGTCGACGTCACCAGATCCCACCCAAATAGGCGGGGCGTGTTTTTATTATGTATCAAATGCTGCCTTCAAGTCACGTCGGTCGTGGAGGTAAGCGCGACAACACTATCGTATTTACCAGTCGGAAACTCGAAACCTTCTGCAAGTTTGGACTTTGTGAGTTGTGAGATTTGGTGGCCGTGCCTGTAGTCCACAACATGGCGGAATCGAAGGAGAATTCTGGCTCAAAAGTTATGTAAAAACATAAATGTCATACACGCATCCTCGTCTCTTCCTTGTGTCGCCGAAAGTCAAAATAGCACAGTGCTTCTGCAAGTTGGCAAACAACAAAATAAAAAGTAACAACAAACTGGCTTCCTTGTGAACATTTTGGTTGTATTTCCGAGCAAAAAACACTTTAAACGCACAACAGGGTCGAGTTTGGATTTCGTAAGAACGAATCACCGAGGACGACTTGAAGGTAGCATTACCAACTCAGCTGTTGATTGTCATGTGTGAATACTTAGTACGTGGTGAACTATTCACAAAAACAGTTCTCATAAAACATTAAAGTTTTGTTGTGTAACGCAGAGCGAACTTTACAGTGCTAATAAAATGGTAATATCTATCGTGACCAAGCGGTACTGTCTGCAAACTATTATAATGTGAAGTGAATGGCAACAAAGTAACAGATTGTCAACTTGGGCAAGTGATAACGTTCGATCAATTGAACGGCTTGTTAAACTGTGCGAGTTACCCAATTCACCACTTTAATGAAAGCGACCTATTGTTTGTGGTATTAATCGTGGAAATCAACGGTAGTAGAGCAGGAAGTATCGCCAATCCCATCGTACCTTGCGGCACATCACAACTTTCAGGCCATTCAACCGCATGTCGGTAAAGCACTTCATCCTATATACGTGGAATAACTGACGGTAATGTATATTTCTTGTCTTTACCATCGGTGATATGTGATGTAACTGTAGTTATGTAACCGCGTTATGTCAGCATTGTTGTTGCGACGCAAATAACGGGGGGAGCCGAATTTATGTAACCTAACAAGCGTCAACAAAGGTGCGTAACTTGCGTTATCAATTTCGCGAATATCAAATAAACATTGGTCTAACAGTAACGATATATTGACACGGCATCAAGATCCGACCAGTATAAAGTATATACTTTGAGGATTCCACCAGTCGTGGGTATGATTTTTAGATACCAAACGTGTAAATAACCACCCTTTCACTTTTGGTATCCAGAAAACAGTCTCAGAAACGGGCATCCTTTGAGTCGCCAGGAGATGGCGCTCTTAACTTGACTGATAATTTGCGTCACCGCACACTGTCTTCCTGCAAACAACCAACTCTATTACAGTTGATTGCAAGCAAGAAGTCAATGTGCGGGAGTCCTCTCTTCTTAATATTAACCCTTTTGCACATTTTCTCCTACACACCCGTCTACTAGGAACTTGGGTGTACCGAAGCCTTACTGTCTTTATTGAGGGTAGAGTCACAAAATTGTTTTAGTGATAGAACAATGCACTTATTAATGGTCAGCCATGTACATCATGCTAGTGACACTTTCCCAAAACAATCATTTTCAATTTGTGTCACCACTCTTTGCTTTTGTTCTCTTTAAAAATGCAAGGTAAAAAGCAAGTACAAAAGAATTCAACCACACTACAAGGGAAAAGAGTAAAAATAAGTACACTTGGGACAGGTTTTAAACATTTTGATAGATTTGGCCGATCTTATGCTCGCAAGAAGGCAAGTAAAGGCACTGCACTGCGTATTGACAATTGTAGTATACAACAATACCCAAGCTTGCCTCAAGGCACTGTCATGCTTATTTTTGGAAAATCACCACATGAGAGTTCATTGTCCTGTCTCCCCAGAGCCTCGATGCAGGGATGGCTCCGCGGATGGAAGACGTCATGCGTCTGTGCTGTGACATATCAGCCAATCAGCAGATGAAGGTTGCAGTGAAGAACTCTACCAAAGGAGCAGTGGTGGCAGGAGGGACTGCCTTTCTGGGGGGGCTGCTTGGTGGGCCTCCAGGAATTGCTGTTGGTAAGAATTAGACCTTGGACAAAAACACTTCTCAAAACTGTTGCTGTATTTGCGAGGTGGCACAATTTCCCTTTCTTTAAATCATTGATGCAGAAAGGTCATGCAATGATTACATACACATACTCAATAAATCTATGATAATTCTCTCTCTCTCTCTCTCTCTCTCTCTCTCTCTCTCTCTCTCTCTCCCCCTCTCCCTCTCCCTCTCCCTCCACCAGGTGGTGCAGTAGGCGGTCTGTTGGGCAGTTGGATGACCAGTGGCCAGTTTAAGCCTCTTCCTCAGATCCTGATGGAGCTACCTCCTGCCCAGCAGCAGAAGCTGTACTCAGACATCATGGCCATCCTTGGCAACTTAAACTGGACAGACGTGGCCCAGCTTGTCGCCCTGGTAATGGGCAACGCCACGCTCCAGCAGCAGGTCACTGCCGCGTTGCTAAGCTACGTCACCAAGGAGCTGAGGGCAGAGGTACACTACGGCAACTGAGAGGAGTTCTTATGGAAAAGGATACATTGGCATTCTACATCCGTGGGTGTAGTAGAAGTGGGTACATGTACCCACTTCTCAACAAAAAAAAAAAGACTGACACTGTTTGTGGTGGGAAGGTCTGCCGAACACAAACTGGTCGAATAGAAATTGAAATGAGAGTGAAGTGCCTAAAATGTGTGAATGTTGCACTTTCAGGACTATTTATTTGTTACTATAAAATGTAATGAGTTAGAATGTTGTTTGGGGCAATGCCCAAAGCATAATCAAGTCGAGGGAAACAACACAGAGACATGAATCATATTGGATCCTTGACTGTTTAATGAAACAATCTAATTCTCCCACAGTGGACCTGTCCTGATTTGAAGCAGTTAGATGTTTTTTTTCTGGTTTAATTGATAGTGACCATCATACCCACCCTGATCCTTTTATATTCCACATCTCTCTCTGGTTTTAGGGGCTAGAGGCTCGTCTATCATTGAGGATCATTAATGGATGCTATCTTCTTGACGTATAAAGGAGCCTTTACTTTTTTACTGAACTTTAGAAACCCTTTAAAGAGGAACACAAACCTGTAATAAGGTATTTTTGTACACTGGTAGAACCTGTTCTAAGTTTCACCTGAGAGAGCCTTTCTTGGATATCAGATTGTTTATGTAAGTGTATTATTGTTTATCTTATTCAGTAACTACAGTGTCTTGTCAAAGTCCTCCCACCTTGCATCTTAAATAATGAAGACTTCTAGGAGTGCCCCAAATCCCCTAGCATTCCTTGTAAAGTATTTAATCGAAGGGTTGTTCTGCCCGTAATCATGGATGATTTCATGATGTGCTGTCCTTGTGTCATGCACTGATATGAGGTCCTTTTTGCAAGATAATCAGATTCCAAAACAAGTAAAGAAAGTTATAAAAAAAAGAAAAGGTGCATTTTTGTACATAAACTCTAACCTGTTCCAGGTGGTAAAAATGTATTCTAGTATTGTTTTGCAATGCTCCTCAGAAAACTCGAAATCTTATTCTCCTGTACGATATTGTCCATGGAGAACAAGCTATTGTGGACAAGGATATGTACTGTCTCATCATTTACATTTTAAGGCATATAGTTGATGCTCTTAATGAGAACAACTTGTATTAGGTGAAGGCAGGTAAGGATTAGGTGTTCTCAAGAACACTTGGACGGAACATATGAGGCCACTGAGCACGCATCATGGTGTTTAGAATAATGTTTTTCAATTAAAAAATAAATTAAAATTGAGAAGTGGCTGCTTTTTTTCTTTTTTTTTTGACTGATTAATGGCTGTTCAAAGGTCTGAAGTCTGAAGAAATCTACTAATAGGTTGAGATAATTCACCTTGTTTCCATTTCAGGAATGTTCTAGAATGCTACTTGACTTGAGAAAATTCTTGAAATTAGTTGATTTGCATTGAAGCAAGTAAAATTATCTCACTCACTTAAAAATCAGTAGTAGATTAATTATTTATTAAGATCGTCATTTGTTTTACAGTGTGGCATGATCATTGATGGACGTCACTTAAAAAAAGATGACTGTAAACGTGGTATGAGGCACATCATACCAGGAAGCGCAGCAACAGCCTGCCCGCTTAGAGTTGGGAACTTAAAAGCTCCTGGAAGGAAATAAAAATTCTAGTTAATCTGATAATCATTTGACTAAGATGATTGCGATGGCGTAGCGCTAGTGCTCGGAGATGATAGTGGCTAGAGCACAAAGCTGACTCCTCTGTGAAGGAACTTCCCACTTGGCAGCAGGTGGTATCAATGTTTCCCAGAGTTGGAACTTCATTGGCAGAGCTCAGGTCTTACACTGTAGTATAAGACAAGCTTAACCCTTGAGAAACAGAAACACTACATACGGAGACTTGGCGTTTGCTCATACGAATCAAGAAAGAATGATAAATATAGAGTGTCAAATCCTCAGTAAGTTTGCCTCTCGGTTTAAATAGCCATCCAACCCAGCCACTGTAAATACTAGATTTAAATCTATCCTACATTAAAATCTGCCCCACTTTGTATATTTTTATTTTTCAAAATGCATCTATTTGGGATACGAAAAGAAAATACACTGTTTAAAACGGCCATTACCTGGGAAATAATGTAGACTGCTCTGAGGCAACTGGTGTTTTACTAGAACTCGTAAACTCATCATAAACTAAGTTTTCGTAAAAGGAGGAAGTTTCTAGTAGTACTCTCAGAAAAGTAGACCACACGACCGTCAAGGTTATTTCTTCTTAAAAATACACACAATAAGGAAGTTGCTTCTTTCCTTTCCTTCCTGTTTTTTGGAAGACAGTGATTTACAATAAACAACCATTGATGTTCACAGGGCTTTTTTAGTTACCTGTTCTGACATGCAGCCCATTACAAATGCTCTCTCTTTGCAGTCATGTTTTGGATCTAAAGTAGTCATCTATGATAATACACACGTTGACACATATTGCTGAAGTGGAATTGTCATGAATTGCTATGTGCTATTAGTTATGTCCCATTTTTTGTTAATTAATATGGAGGAGTGGTAATTTTCATAGCGCACAGTAGTTGATTAAAGTTGAAATACTCATGTTTGGTCTATTTTTAGAGAGGGCATTAACTGCTGCCAACTACTGAATAGAATTTGATGTCACTAGAATCGTCTGTCGAAAGGCTCGTTTAATTAGTTCTGTAGAATACTACTGTAATGTAAAAAGCGATCCCTTGAAAATCAACAAAGAACAAATGTATACCGTTCTGCGTGAAAGAATACATCTATTTTCCTTACATTTGCAACATATGTGACATTCAGAATGCTAATGAAATAGATCCATTTTATGCACTCACACCTGCTGAAAGGTGAAAAAATATTTCCTTGTTCTGTGTGATTTCCACTTGTAGGAGACAAGTCAAACTGGTTTTCATACCACTTTCAAAACAATGACAGATACAGTATAGGTCAAATAGGGGATTTACCATCGGCACTGCTTTTAATACTTTATAACTGCATTTTGCCTTATTTTTCCTAAAATCAAACATCAAATGATGTTTGCATATATACTGTATATATGCAAACATCACTGTAAACATATATCATCAAAGTATAAATATATATTTTTATTTTTTTGTACTCGGCCATGGATCAAGGGCACATAAAGAATCATAGGCAGTGATTGAATGGTGTTTATAAGTTGTTAATGCTTATAGGGTGCTCACGGAAGTCAAGTATGATGGCAGTCACCTTAGAGGATATACTGCCTGTGATACTGACATCCACCAATACTACCAGCCCTTCTCCTAACACTCACATGGGCAGAAAGACCTGTTGTCATAACTGTCACATAGAGTATTCAGCAATGCTCATATGTTGCCAGATCAGTGAATGTTCAAGCATCAACAGGCCTTTGTAGCTTGGGGAAAGAAATTCAGTCATAAATATATGTAGCAGCCAAAATAATTACTTATCAAAATAATTATGGTAATAACATGTTCTCGTTTTTATTCTGTTTAGGCAAGAACAAATAAAATGGTTTCTTTGACTGTTTAGAGTGAATTTATACAGTATATTGCAGTTCAATTTGACCTGCAACATAATGGATGTATATTTTACAACATAATATGAGGGTCAATATTGCCTTCACAAGGGAAGATGCAATGAAATCATAACAAAACAAAAGAAATAATGACATTTTCAAATTGTTTTTATTCATTTTCACATTATTTCACAGTAAATTGCAAATCATTTTTTACAGTATTACTTATTGTGATATGTAAACGATGACTGACACATAAACACTTGCATACAACGGACCTAAATCCAGTAAACAACAAACAAAATAAAGGTGTTTGGTAACTCATAAGTCATTACATTATTATTATTATTATTATTTATTATTATTATTATTACATTATTAGTGTTTGAAACTTATAAATAACAAGCAAAACATTGTATTAATGACATGTAGTACATTGGTTTAGTTATTTTTCAGCTTTGTGGCAAAGCTTCCTGGTACATTGGATCCAAGATGTCCTACCCTTTCTTTGTTAAATAAATACAGAGAAGTATTTATGATTCCAAACACGGCCTTAATAATGCCTTAATAATGATGTTCAAGATGAGTTCTGGGATTGTCCATTTGGAAGTTTCTTATTCCCATACATTTCACTCTTCTTCTTGTGGTTATGTTTAATTTGGAGTTGTGTTCTCTGGTTTCAGGTAAGTGTAGGGTGACCAGGCGTCAGTGTGGGAGTCCAGCCACCTACTAGGAGCATGGGCCTCGATCTGCTCCTCACACTCCTCTTCATCGCTGGATATCTCATCCTGAACCGCCATGTCATCTACATCAAAGCCATGCTTCCCGGTGCTGTCCCCCCTTACACGCAACGTTTCTTGGGCTTCTACCTCCTTGAGACTTGGGTGACACAACCTGCAGACTCTTACAGGCTTGGTGGGATGGATGTGTCGTATCACTGCCCGTTCCTTCGAGCATGAGCGACAGACTATGAAGCCGCAGTGTCTGCAGTGGTGTCGGCGGTGGGTCGTGCTGAACTTCTCAGAGCATCGCATGCATATGGCAGAGGCCCGGTCAGGGATCCAGGCAACGGCGAAGGTGGACCCGGGTTTGCGGCAGGCGTCCTGGAGCAGCGTGGAGCGGCAGCCCTCGATGTGCTCGATCCAGGCCTGCTTCTCCTCAAGCGATGCGGCCTCCACGTAGAAGGACTTGCGAGGTGTACGGATCAGCCATTGGTTCCTCATTCTCGCACTGTCCTCCAAGTCTTCCAGCTGAATATCCTCTGAGATGATAGAAATATTGCCATGTTAATGCAGTATACTTTTTTTTGTCAAGGGGCAGTTCCTGTCTCATTCCATCAAGTTTAGCTGCAGATAACTACCATAAGTTGATCAAAACAAGTCCAAAGTATACAATTTTTACAAGTTAACTGACAACTGTTTGAGACTAAATAAGCTCCCACGGTCACTAAAATAAGCCTACAATCCATACTGTTTCTGCTCCCCTTTGCAATCACAGTAGGTAATGAGTTGCTCACCTAGAGGGATGATCTGTTGCTTCTTGTGCCAACGGCCATGTAGGATTATGCTGCCATAAACTAGCACGTCGTTGAAGAGGAAGAAGACCTTGGGCTGTGGCCCCCGACGACTCAGCTTCTTCAGACGGCCCTCTCCAACCAGAACTCGACCTGGCACAGCCAGGAGTTTCCCTGACGGGCCAAATGAACTCTCCACTGCCAGCATCCGCTTAAGGTTGTCCTGGGCAAGGTGTTCCACCATGGTGCACTTGGTTCTATCAGTCATAATACAGGGCTAGGCTCTCAAACAAGTCAGAAGCTTGTTTACACTGCAGCAGTCCGTTTGTAGTCGTATTAGTATTAGTATTTCTATGCCCGTGTAGGATGTTGTCATGTATCTCACTTGTCTCTCAAATGAAGCAAACAAGACATGAGACTTATTTATACCCTGAGAATGTCTTGTTTTCTGATGAGGTCAGGGAAAGGGAAGTTCCAGACAAAGCTCATGCTTCAGACAAACAAGTTGTGCAAGGCAAAATGAAGGGAGGGTGTGTTGAGGAAGTGTTTTGCATTATCCTGTACGGTTCCCTTGAAATGTTCACAAGAAAGTTCGTAGTAGGGTATGTGGTACGTGTGTGCAATACAGTAGTCCGATAATCTCATTATATGGAAATGCTAGGCCAATACCAATGCAAAAGTCAAATGAATTCCAGCAGTTTAAACTGACACATAGGACCAGATGTGCATCTAACTTAATTTTGGACAGGCTAATTCTGGGGGTAAATCAGACATATCCAGAATTGAACAAGTGTCAAGTAGTATCAGGCTTCACATGGGAACATGTCTGAACTGAATACATTGAAGACGTCTGTGGTTCCTACTGGTTGCAGCCAATGTTGATTCATTGTATAAACTATTTCACCAAGCAGTTTTTACACATTACAGTTTGTGAGGCAGACTGTATAGATGGATGTGTGAGGCAGGAGCCCTTATTTTTAATATAAATGTCATGACGTAGAGTAGTACCAAAAGGTCGACACTATGTCAACATTGGCCTCAACATTGATGAGTTTTATCATAGTCCAGACATAATTTAGTTTACAGCTCAAAAGACACGTTTAAGTGTGCAACACCTCTTTCCTGCTAACAATCACACATCTCAAAAACAGTTGCAGTGTTGCAAGACTGGATGAGCAAGACAAAGCTAGTAGGTGTGGTGAAAGTAAAAGGAAGTTATTGTTTTAGGAAAGTAACCCCATATTATAAAATGATGTTTCACTGGCCTTGGCAAACCTTTCTGTGGAACGCTCCAACCTTACACCTTATTTACTGCTTCTGGTGCATCAGAAGATGTATTTAAGAACTGTGCAAATTCATTAGTCATCAACTTTACTGCAGAGTAAAAATCGAGGCATCACTTTTTTTAATCGGCCAAATCAAACCATTAACATTTCCAGATTGCAATGTTATCAAGTGGTGGGGCAACTTATCCTCAGAAAAACACTTGGGAAGCATTGCACTAGGGGCCAAGGATGTATGGGAACTGAATTACCTGCTAAGATGTTTAAAATCTCTTTTTAAAAGGGATTTTAAACATTTTTGTGAACAAGCCTTTCTCCATGAGCTGCCTCACTTTAAATGGAATAGAATTTCTCTCATTGATGACGTAGAGCTGGCCTGGACGTTCTTTTATGACGTTTTTTTGAGTCTTGTAGATAAATATGCTCCGTTCCGTAAATTTAGAGTGAAAGGGCGAAACAATCCCTGGTTTTCATCAGAGATAGGTAGCCTCCTTAAAGAAAGGGATATCACTTGGGCCAGGGCAAGAAAATCTAAGACTGAGGCAAACTGGCTCAGTTTTAGGCAGCTCAGAAATAGGTGCACATCTCTTATAAAGAGAGCTAAATCTGAGTTGTACCTCTCTGAAACCACAAAAAAACTCTGACTGATAAAACAGCCATGCTTGATTGTTTTAATGAGCATTTTAATTCTGCTGGTTTTTTCTGCCGTGCAGCAGAGAGACAATGGAAGAAATCAAACTCCCATGTCCATTATGATATCTATAAAGATACACTAACCACCTACAACAGAACCATCCGCCTAGCCAGGAAAAACTACTTCTCCAATATTATTACAGACAATGCCGGAAATTCCAGAGTTCTTTTCTCCACCATAGACCAACTACTTAACACTGCCCCCGCCCCCACTCCATCCTCAGCAGCTAAATGTGAAGAACTGGCTAATTTCTTCGAAAACAAGATAATCTCGATCAGAGCTAGTATTACAAACAGCAATAGCAGTAGCATTAATATTGGTGGTTTAACACATACAAATGGACCCTACAATGCAACCATGAGCAATTTCACTTGTATCACAATGAGTGAATTGCGAAATACGGTCACCCAATGTAACTCAACCACCTCAGATGTTGATCCCATACCCACAGCATTTTTTAAGCGTGTGTTTGATAGTGTCTCAGATCCAGTCCTGGACATTATAAACACATCCCTCAAAACTGGTGTTTTCCCGGAGGCATTCAAAATCGCCGTTGTAAAGCCTCTGCT
>OMKK01055727.1:0-22090 GCA_900302305.1 Polymixia japonica | reverse complement strand
CATTGGCATTAAAGTATTGTTGAAGGCCATCATCGAGTGTTTTGACGGTCTGTTTACGCACAAGATATACATTTGGAGCACGAATCTGGAAAGGAATGAGGCATGGAAGCCAAGTGTATAATCCCAAGAGCTTTCAAAATAGGCTACCAACCGGGACATGGTACCTGTCAAAGATAAACTGTCAGCAACAATATTAAATATACAATGTAAACAATATATATATATATATATATAGCTAGTTTACACAGATAGTATTGGTATCGTGCCATGTTATTTTATTTATGGTTGTAATATTAGAATAAAAAATGAAGATACAATTTTATTTGAAATTGAGAGGCATGGTTATATTTTGGTGACATGGTGTCCCAGGCAATTGAGATGGCCTAAGCAGTCCCGTATGCAGTTTAACTGCGTGGTTTTGTCCCTTTGTGAAGGTAACTCTGCGCCCAGTATCCTGTCAACTCTGTTCATTTCTTTGAAAATGATTTATGTTCATTTCATTTCTTTCCAACATCTAAGGGTTCTCTAGAGTCTGAAACTCCGATAAAGGTTTCTGTTGAGAGAGTGTGTCCCTCGAATGTAGAGAGACAAAGCTGCCCCGTGGTGACGGAGAGAGAGAGAGAGAGAGAGAGAGAGAGAGAGAGTAAGTATTGGCAGTATTGGCAATTGGCACAAACAGAGTGTAGTACATTGATTCACTAACTGATTATTGAATTGACTATTCAATTGATTGACTTAATTGAATAGTTCCGCAACAGGCTGAGCTGGCAGCACTAAACATGTTCACACTTCTGTATGTCTTCTGTAAGTCAATCCCTTCTCTAAGTAACCCACAGAAGCAAGGAAACTATGATTTACTGGAGAATGACAAAATGATTGCCCCAAAACTACTTCAGCCAGGACAACTCATGCGTTTTGGCAAAAGGATTTTACTAAATTAGAATGGCAATACATTTCGTTTTGGGGCAGAATGGATTGAGTGTACTCTACTAATCAGGGAGAACGCTACATCCTCCCATGGTGCATAGAAGCAGATCCAAGCAGGTGGTTGGTGGGGTGCCTGATGAGCATCAAGCAAGCATTCAGCAGCAGAATCATGGCCTTGAACAGAGCTGACATCTTGTTTCCTGTGTCACTGTGACTGTGATTGGTGGCTGAACTTTAGGTCATTTGCCCAACCCTACTGACACTGACTTCTGTATGTCCATTGCATTTCAGATTCTTGTAACCCACAGTCTAAAATTGAATACATGAAACTGTCTTTCTATCTATGTCAACAATGCCACTAAAAGAGTTATGTTTCTTCACAGCCACCCGACATTGGAGGTTTTTAGAACAGCCTTGGTTGCACAGAAACACAAAAATCACTTTTAAATGTATCTGTATAAACTCCTTCATGAGGTCATCCAGGCTACTAATGTTTGACTACCTCTGGTGAACCTCCTTCGCACCTCCATCCGTGTGCCTCGATGGTCACCAGAGAGACAGGTTTTTTGTTTTTTTTTAGAGTGGGGCCATCCGTCAGGTGCATAACAGTTCTGATTAAGGGTCTGGTTCTAAAGAAGCTTATTGCTGGCAGCTGTGCCAGCCCACAACAAGACAGCGGCCTGACATTCACAGAGAGCTCCAGAGTTATAGTCCTGACCTTTCAGTGAGCAATAGTAAAAACAAAGGACTGACCCCGAGACTGATCAAGCCGAGTGCGCTCTGCATCCCAGGGAATTAGTGGGAAAATACTAACACCTTGAAATTGAAAAGAGGGAAAATCATTGTAAATCCATACTGCAAATCAATGTTAGATTTGCAATTCCTTACTGTGATATCGTGAAGTAGAGTCACTAAGTGAATCCAATATTATTATTTAAATACTGTGTGCGGAGTATTGCCGTGCCCTTTCCACTCGCGACGCCTCCGTAAGGTTGAGCATCTGTGTCAGGATATCCATTAGCTAACTTAATACAACTGTTGGAGGCATCAGAGTCAGCGGGGGTCAGCATCAGGATCAAGGGTCCTGCGACCTTGTAGTGTCCATACTTAAGAAATCTTATGTTCTTGGGATAAAAAAAAGAGGTGCAAGTCAATAGTGTATCAGACTTTTAAATAGTAATATACTGTATGCATTTCCAAATTATAGGTGCTGTCAGTAATATGCTAAAATCAAATAAAAAGTGGAATTACCACATTGTATGCTTAGCTATAGTATAATGGTGATTGTTGACTGTTTCTCTCTACTTTCTGGTTTTTGATTTGCTTTGACAGCCCATCAAACAGATCCTCCTCTCAGGCTGCACAAGCCGGAAACACTGTGCTTCCTGTTTTGGTTTGTTACTGTAGTTCACCTCACCAACACTAGAGCGCTGATCGTACTGATAGCAGCTTTAACTTACACACGTTAAAGTCCGTAACAAAAATAAACTGATCGCATGGATCAATTAAAGTAGTAGCTGAAAGTAGGCATGGATCACCCCAGTCTTCTCTGTTTCCATCTGTTGTTACTGCACTTTAGTTACTACGTCCAGGTTCCTCTGCTTCTCATTAAGGAGTTGAATAATGAAACAAATTTAACTTGATGGGTGGCTGGCATAGTAAGCTCTAATCATGGTCTGTGTACCCTCCAGCCAGTCCTGTCCCAATTCTTTTTCCTTAGCTGCATTTTTCTGAAATCATGATTTGGGAGAATCAAAACACGAAAAGGAACATAACTGTGGAGGTATGATATGGGAAAGCTATGTGAATCTTATATTCCATACATGTGAATCACACATTCCATACATACGTGCCTGAAAAGTAAGATAATTGACACTCACAGTTTTGTCTGTTTTGCATAAGATAGTAGGTAGAATCTAGTTTGTTTCTTACCAGTGGCATCATTGTTTTAGGGAAGTATTTCATTTGAAAGAATATATAAAGTATTTTGCAATCTGTTGCCACTCTCAATTAAATACTTATAGCCTTGTTTTGACAGTTACATTAACTAATATGATAGTTTTTATCTATATCAAGATACTTCTTAACCTGACGCGCCAGATGGTTTGTTACACAGAAAGGGCAGGCACTTTCCAAAAATACTTGGCAGGTGATTGGATGAACCATCTGTCTATCACCGTCTATCGCAGGCTAAACCACACCCGTAACTGCCAGTAGTTCCTCATAGGACGCTGATCGGTCCGAACCAGCTGTGGTTCAGCCACAATCGCATTAACTTGAAGCCTGACGAGATGGATTCTCACGACGTGAACTCGTGATCTCGCGAATCCAGCTGCCTCCCAAGGTACGATACTTCTCGTTCTTTTCTCACAAACCAGTCAGGGTCTAACACACGAAAAAAAAAAGGGATCTGGTCTTCTGCCATGGGAATGCCAAAGTTGTTACCCAATAACCAACTTTCATAGCTTTGACAGACTTATGTCATCACCACCGTTGCCCAAAAGATATAAAAGAGATGAGATCAACATGTGACAAGTATATAGGTGGCTATTTGTTCATTTCATGGCTTGATTTTATTCCAGGAAACAACTTGAGTGGTACATTGCAGCCCAGGGGATAGTTTAGAGAGGAATGATACAGAGCCTCATAAAGCAATAGGGGGTATTTAGTAGGATGTTGGGAGACCTGTAACCAGACTTTTCCTCACTCTGGTACAAGATCCTTAATAAAACAGACACTCCTAGGCCTGTCCGATGGGGTCCCGGTCCCTTCTGCAAACCAACATGGTGAACAGAGAGGCCCTTTGTCCATGCAACCCCAGGACACTCCTGCTCCCCTGCTCTCTCACACGGACCTTGCGCTGCCCGGGCCTCGGCCAAAATCTACTTCTCACTGTGTTTATTTAAAGGAATAAAGGTAAGGTAATAACTGTCTTTATAGCGAGAGGAAGTGAACAAGATCCTCCAGTGGCTCATCTTTCTCTGGCTCCAGATGGATGTTTGATTCCTGCGACGCTTCTGGGAACTGAGAATGGAGAACTGGACAATGGGGGAGGAACCATAACAGCTGTGATTCCACTGGGATACCTCAGATCCCAGGACCCATACTGGATTGTTTACTATGATATAACAGAGGTTGGTGTGAGGTTCAGAACATTTCTCCCTGAGAGGTGGCAATATCACAATAGGAATATAAGGGGCATAATGAGATCCAGCAAGCACCAAAGGGGATGTATTGTGTTTTATTATGTAACGTCTTTTTTTTGTTTTGTTTTTCGTAAGTCGTACTTGCACAGACACGTTCAGTATAACCCCATGCCAGTCTGAAAATCTCCTTGTTTGAAGAAGCTGGTAAGGAGAATTTAGCTAAAGCTTGTTTCTCACTAGACAATAATTCCCCCAGTTGTAGGGCCGACTGGCCCATCCCGACAGTCGGGGAGACCGGGGGCGATCAGGACTGACGGTTAGTATTGATTATCATGTAGCGAGAAAAGTGTTCAAGATTCAAGACTTTACCGCCCCATTGACTCCAGACCAGTCGGGTGGCTAAGAATTTTTCAGACCGGTTTGATTTTGTCTTGCACGGTCTGGGCTGACTCATGTACTGTAGTATGAATAGAAGGCCCCAGTTTTGATTCCTAAAACCAGAAGTGTGTTAGCATTTTTGAGCCATGGGTTCCTTTGACTCTTCTAATGGGGTAAAGTGAATACAATTTGAATGGCGTTTGGGTTAGATCCGTGAAATAAGGTCTGTGGTTAACTTAAGAGATTTTCATGTTTTGTTCTGCGAGATAAAATCCAACAGTAAATATCCCACTTGTGCATTTTGAAGCTTTTATGTGCCTTAAAAAGTATGTTGCTAACAAGTGGCTAAAGGAAACTACAACTAGTCTGTCATACAGCCTCTAGCTGTATAGGCTGTATGGTGACGTTGGAGTAATGCGGTAGTTCATTTTAGCCCGCCGTTAGCTTTTTACTTTTTGCATTTATGTTTCAAAAATGTTAAAAGTGATAATTTGTTAAGATGATCTTGTTGAACAAAACATCATACGCCGTTGTTAGCCACAGAGCTAGTTAACTTCCGAGTTGGCCTACAACAAGACGTCATCACTTCGGCACTCTATTGGTCAAAGACTGAATCTGAGAGCAATCCTGACAACATCCAATAGGAAGTAGAAAGGGCCCATTCCTCATACATGAATAACTCAGAGATTGCAGACTTCCTCTTTCCAATCTACGTGAGCGGCTGTGTTTCCATGAGAGTTTGCAAATTTTGAGACAAAACGCTGAGCGTCAGATAAGGAGTCCTCATGTGTGAAAGTCTGCATCTGCTCCCAGTCGCCTAGTGTGCACATCGTTTCCGATGGCAAGGGCAAGGCCGGTTTTTAAGTCTGTACTTGAACAATATGTCTGTAAAGGCCTTAACTAAAAGGCCAAGAGGCATGTGCCCTTTACCGAGCAAGTCAGCTGAAATGAATACCTACTTTCCTCATTGCCATCTTTTCACTCTCCATTTATAGTATGTTTTCACCCCAACTGGTTTTCTTTCCATCTCTAACAGATACACAAACACAGACCTTGATCTCAGAAACCCAGAGAGCAATGATCTCTTTGAACACTCCCTACAAAAGGTACATAGTAGCAAGGCAAACACATGTTTTCCCAACCTTCTAGTCTACTCATAAGCAGGGGGCTCTCCAAACATGGATACTTTCTTTGACGCTGACGGGTCACATGTTAAAAGAATTGGCTCCAGTGTGTTTGGCAAAAAAAAAAAGAGAACATACCCAAATGTTCCGATCTTTAAAAGAAATGTCAATTAAACTGAAAGCTCCAGTGTAAATCTGGATGACACTGATTGCCCTCTGCAACAGTGGCGTGTCTAAAACATTCTGAATGGAGGCCAGGCAGGGGCACAGACCCAGAGGATGGGGGCCATTTTTCATGTAGTTAAACAATGAAATCTCCAATAATACTCCTGTAGTCTTGTTGTAGTGACGTGTCTTTTACCGTCGCCTCCATTAGCGTTTGTTGGTGCTGTGCTGGAGGGGGCTCAACTCACCAAACGTGAATGAACGCTGGGAGAAGTGTAGTCCACCTAGAGCGTTCATTCAACCTTCCCGCCTTGTTTTAGCTGCTTTTTCATTGGGCTATAGGGGCTTCTTTCAATGATATTGACAAGCCAATGACTGATCATATTCCAGATTTGATTTCAGCCGGGGGCTGGTGCCACCCCTGGCCCCTACCTGACCCTTCCCTGGTCACGCCCCTGCTCTGCAAGGAGAAGAATGATCTACCAATCTTAATCTGTTCATTTAAGGAGCTATACCACTCTTACACTGATAACACTCGTAAAATGCATGCAGACATGCACATAATCACACATGCATATGCAGACCAATCATTGGCATAGACTAACAATAAAGGATTCAAATGGATGCCTCTTTAATAATCTCGATTTTCTAGATGTTTCAAAGGCCGTAATGGTTTCACTTCCCAATGCAGTTGCCATGGCAGCAGTGGTGGTATGGGAAAAAAAATGCTGTTGTGCATTTTACACCAGGATGATCTTATGCATCATACATTTGTTATCTGAAAACTGCCATACATTTTGTTCAATAGCATCATCTACAGTAAACTAGTTATGAATCTTTTGTTTTTTTTAGCCTCTTAGCCCCAGGATGGTCTGTTTACCTATAAAGCTTTTGGCTGTTTTGGCCGGTTAAATACATCTTCTCATTATCTGTATGTGCATTACTTTATGGACAATTTTAATGTCAGTTTATACTTACAGGGGGCATACTTTAAATATAGCTGCTGAAATGTGTGTAGGAATAGCACATTATGCACGCAGGTAAGAGTTTGATTGGTTTAAAAGATGGTAGTATGGTAATATGGTAGTAGGTTGACCTCCACAAGCTTGGCAGGAAACAAGAAGTAATTGGCAAATGTACTGGAATTTCCCAAATTTGGCTTTAATGCCTTATCAAGGAAACATCGAAGAACATTATGTTGTATGGAAACTGTCTCTTGGGTGGCATTGACTGAGGTCAACTCAGACCTCAGTCAAAGGGAGATGCCAAAGTCAACAATAGTGACTCAGGAATAAAGTCATCCACACTAAAATGTCCAGACAGGAAAAATGGCTGCTATAAGGTCAAGGTACCATATTAGGGAGTTATGTAGAGTACACAAGTTGTTTGATTTACTTGATAGGTGACCTTGATTAAATCTAACTTTTCACATACTATTTAAAGATTTGCAATGGAATATTTTTTTCAGTGCCATTGCTATTTTTGAGACAAACTCAAATGCCCAAAAAAAGCTTTTATAATCTCACTTTTATCGTAAGCACTTGTAACGTGTCTGTTTTTGACTTTTGTGCTTCTTTTTTGTTATCTGTTTTTATTCTTTTATCTTTTTTTACTGATAACTGTACAGCACCTTGTAACATTCATTTTGAAAGGCGCTTTATAATTTTTTTATAAAGGTTTATTTACCTACATATAGTCCAAACAGTGGTAAAATCATGTAGAGAGAGAGTACCCCCTGCTCCTATATTGCATAGATTATATGACCTATATGACTAACATGTATTATGACATGATTCATAAGAAGATAGAGGACAATACAACAACATTATGAATAGGATTATGCAACTGCATAACAAGTCATCACAGCTATGGTACTGGCCTATACAGTACATACATTTGAAATGCAATTGTCTTTATTTGTCGGTTTCTGTAGCTCTATCTATTATGTAAGAGTACGCAGGATAGCAAAGGATAGTACTTATTCATGGACACTGTTTTTTTATTCATTAAAAACACGTATATGTACGCTTTTATATTGAAAACCTGAGCATAGTGAAATGTGAAAAAATACTGTGTGTACTATGTGTACAGGACCCATAACATTCTGAAAGTACTTAGTATTCTGGAAATAATAAAAACAAAAAAAACAACAAAATCCAAATCACCTGGTGGACATATCTACAAAATGTATTTACTGAGGTTTCAAGGAATACCACTGCCTCCCTGTGGTATCCTTGTTATTTTCACACACATTTTGTGGTTATGTTAATAGCTATTGTGAAAATGAAATACTGCAATAATAACATTTCTATACAAGAAACATCACAAAATCAGTTATATTTCTGAAAATAGTCACTAATGGTTCCGTCACACAGGATGTAACGTGTGGCATCTTTAAATTGTGGACAATGGTTTATCCAATCTACTCTTTCCTGGCTCCAAACAGAGGAATCAGGGTACAGGCAACACCCAGGATGGTGTTCAACACCTCATACCTCCCTGCACCACCAGTTGTCTCTATGGAGGGCCATGCACTGACCCATTGGCTCAGCTGCCAGCCTGCCCCACAACAGAGCAATGTTCCCCAGGATGAAGTGGAAAACGGGCAGGTAGACCAGAAAGAATCCCAGTATGCACAGGGATGCAACCAGGGGTTCCTCTTATGCTGATGAAACCAGGCAGCCAGTAGAGAAGGACAAATAAGACACAGAGGGAGCCAGTGAGCAGCAGGTATATGTACTGGCAGGAAGTGGAAAGAGGCAGCAGACAGAGTCAGGTCCCGCAGGGTGTGGACTGGGTAGACCACATGCAGGTTGATGCAGAATGCAGAGAGAGGATACGCCGAGGGCCAGGGAGTCCTGTGTGCATCTGGAGGATACACTGCAGAGCCAGCAGAATGATCAGGCAGCCTATAGAACCTGCAGGGTTCTTGTTCATTTACTTTAGTCACCTAGTATCACATCTTACCTGGACTAGTGACCCTCTGCTCTTTCTTACAGTGGTGCCTGATCACTGTGAAAGCTACAGCAAGGTTAAAGAGAGAAGATGCAGTAGGTAGTTAAAGGCCATCAGGCAGTAGGAGTGTTGAAGAGTCGGCTGAGTGTATAGTAGCATCATAACAAAACCTGTAGAGCAGCCATGCCCAAGGTGGGCTCCACTAAGACGTGGGAGAAACATTTATTAGAGTTCACAATATTTTATAAAACAATGTTGTTGTGTTACTTAAAGAGGCTCTGCAAAATGGCACTGTGCAGCGGTGTGTAGCATTTGGCTATAGTTCCCTATCTTTCTCAAGCCCAGGTATGTCCTCCTGAGCTTATAGAATAACTTCATCACGCACTGCTGCAGGCTTTAAAGGGGACGTTTTTTTCTAACACTTCTGGGCTCGGTTTCACACCTACCTGGGCGTTTGTATGCACGGTGAACTTCCCCTTTAATAACCAACACGTTCAATCAACACAACTGACACAGGTCTGACAGTACAGTTGTTACGTAGACAAATAGGGTTTCAACAAGTGGCTTTGTTTGAAATAAAAATGGTTTCAAAGTAACAAACTAACTCCTGTTCCTCATCCACTGTAGTGTCAGGACAACTGGCAGCATTGTTCATTTAAAGTTTGCTTTTAATCTGAACAATGAGTACTTGTCCTTGCTCTTGTACCAGCTGTGTGAAGAAAGGGACCTCTATATTCTAGTTTCAGAATAAAACAGCAGCATTACAACTGTCCAGTTGATTGGAAAGTGTGAAAATAGATAATACGGCCTAAAATATTAAAGTAAGAAATGTGAAACATCTGTTTCATTACTTTAGCTGTAGACAGATGAACCTGGTGTAGACTCTACACCATAATGCAAGCTCTTACAAGAAATTGGAAGTGTGACCCTGGATACAAATAAAATAGTAATATTGAATACTGCTTCGGCCTGTATTTATGTGTTAAAGGGGAAATCACCTGGAAAATAAAAAATTAGTAGTCCATTCTTATCTAAGATGGTTGATATAGAAGTTGTAAAAATGTGAGACCGGAAGCTCATAGCATCTGGCTAGACTTGTACTTTAAAATAGCCATGTGGTATTTATGTGGTTTTACAAGCCATTTAAATTTCAGCAAATTTCTGATGTCACAAATTGCAACGGTGCTGCCCATACCCGTGATGAACAGCTCATCCTGAATCATAGTCAAGATGGAGCATTGTGGCCAATCAAGACTGTGCCTCTTGCATATGTGAACCTCAGGCTACACCCACCAAAACCTAGGGTTATAAACGAATGATTTCGTTGCAGAATGAGGTAGAACTGGGATTTGGTTCCCAGTTATGCGCAGACCATCTTTAGCCTCAGAACATGTTCACCTTCTCGTGCACAAAAACTAGCAGTTTCAGAATGGCTAACCATTATTGTTGGCCATTCTGGGGATCTATCGTCTACACTGCTCCTTAACTTTGAGGATTCTGCTTTTCAGTGTCTTTGCATAAGACCCTGTGGTCATTAAAACCCGTTTCTGTGGTTGTTAATTCAAGAAAGTAAATCAATGTCCATTCTGACTATTAGAATTCGACCTGCTGTTTTACAATGAGCAGGCTGTTTTCGGTTGGTTTCTTCGGTGATAGGCTTGTCCGCCTGTGACTTGATTGACAGCCTTCACTTGAACGTTCATTGGTGCATTGGTGTTGTAGGGCGGGCCCAGGTCAATTCATTTACTTGACACACACACCTACCGCAATGAGATGGGGACTGACCACACTGCTTCACAGCACCATTTTACTATTAGTGGCTGAAATTATAAAATTCCACTTACTTTACCTGTGCAGAGAATTACTGAAATCACAAAGAATAGTTCACAATTGATAAACTGGTATATAGTCTGGTGTGGTTGTCTATAGCCCTGTGGAAGCAGCTGCCTAGTGGGAGGAACTGATGCTTCATGTGAACTCTTTTTACTTTTAGCAAATTAAGGGTTCCAGCTGCCAAGATATTGGAGCAAATGCCCATTTTCGTCTTAGAGGATTTCGAAGGAGATATTTTAAAATATGACAACTGGTACTGGTCACAGGACCACATGTTAACATCACCAACTGTACTGTGCAGTGGTTCTATATTTCTGATGAGATCAGTTTGTGGAAGTACAAGAAAACCAGCAGGCTTCCATAATTACAGTCATCTTAACTTTGGAAAGCCCATATATGTTGATGCTTATTCAATAACATCAAGTCCATACATTGATCACCTAATCTCATTTATTTCCTGTACAAAATGAGACAAGAGTTTCATATAAACTGTACAATTATTTTAACATGCTTAGACAAAATGGTTATTACCACGGGGAAAAAAAATAAAAGAAATACTTTAACAATTGAATGCACTGTGCATATATACAAATCATAAATTATACTACCCCACCCCCGATCACAAGGTTTCTCATTTCCAGGCTGATATCCTTTACCATAACCATTATTAACAAGGGTGGCATAATCTGAGTGCTCCCGACAGGTCAAACTAGAGCGGTCCATCAGTAGAAGAGAAAAACTTCCCTCTCCTTCATGCTGCTGACGGAGGCACGGCGGAGCTTCACCTCATCAGGCCCATATCCAGATCTCTTCAGAGTTTTAGTGCCACGAAGGGGAGGCGCCGACAGATGTTTACCGTGACAACATTGTCTTATTGGATAGGAGCGTAGCACCTGAGGGATATGGCTGCTACTTGGGCATCGAGTGCATCAGGCTAATCACTCACTCCATTTCAGTGAAGCGAGCAAACATGGCTTTGCGGACTGCGTCTTTGTAGGTCTCTGAAGCAGAGAGGTTGTAGTTGCTGCCTTTGGTGCCAAGACCGGCTCCCTTCATCCTCAATTGTGCCTATGGAAGAAAACCATAAACTTGAGTGTTGCAGTGTTTTTTTTTTTTTTTTAAATCTTTAATTCATATGATGTGTAAACCCAACAGCAACAGATAATCGTTTTGTAACCTCAATTGGTGCAGTGATTCCCTGCTGATTGCGGCCTAGACCTTTGCCCTCCTTCCAGCCCATTGCCTGCAGCATCTTGTTCCCGATATTGTCACTGTTGAGACCATCTTTGGTGGGCTGCTCGTAGTTACTGAAAAAGAAATGGGGAGACATCATTGAAAGCGCACCAAATGACTAACTGAACAGCCCACAAGGACAGCCTGTGCACATATTAATAGTCATTTAAAAAAAACTAAAAAAAACCTCAGGCTGCCAGAGAAACTTACACAACCGTTGGTGGCTGGGTGAATTTCTTCTTTTTAGGTACTGGCGGTTCAGGGATCCCATACTTCTCTCTCCTCTCAGCTGCTCTGTCTCTATATTTCATCTGTCGACAAGAGTATAATTTAATTTTGATTAGATACACAAAGCCAAAAAGATACACAAAGCCAAAAAGATAGACCAATATGAAACTGGAAAGTTTTGTATTGAACCAGACCTCAGTCTCTTTCCTCTCCAACTCTTCCAGCTCTGCCTCAGTCAGTTTGGATCGGCGGAGAACCTCCAGGTTTTGCTGAGATGGACAAGTGGACAATTCAGAGCTGAACACCTGCTCTATAACTCCACTGAAAACAGTGCACTTTTTCTCTTAAAGGTTCTAAGACAATATCTTTACTTTCAGTGTGTGATAATACCTTATGGAGGTCAGAGAGCTGCTGATGACGGAGTAGACCCTCCTTATTGGGGAACTGTCGCCTACACAGCAAGCAGGCCATCTTATTCCAGTCTGTCAGTTTGTCCAGGCCCTCGTCACTATAGTCCTGCTCAGTTCCCCCCTCCTCCGGGTCGCTGTCTCCACTGTAGGCTGCCACAAGACCACACTAAGCATGGACAGAAAAGGGCAGATTAGAATAGTTAGCAAAAGTTTCAATCTCGATTACTTGATAATAACTCAAATCATATCGAAGAGGCTGTGTGAACGTATGAACCTCTCGAACCTTGGTTGCGTTTACTGAGCTGGTTGGTGCCTCCTCTTCAGGGCCTTTCAGTGCCTCTGTGATGAGTCTTTCAAGACCTCCCGTCTGCTGTGAAAACAGCTCATCTAGTCAGCCTACGTAATTCCGAGAGCCACCAAAGTTCCTCTATGATTCACAGGATGACTCTTCATCATACTTTGTGATACGTTTATGAACACCATTAGGATACCTTATTCTTTTCGAACAGCGTGAAGCCTGCGTCAGCAGCTGCTGCCTCTTTCCTTTCTTCTTGACTGACGGGATGGAAACTACTCTTGAAGTTTTCCTTCTGCTTGTTGAGACTCTTAGCCCACCGTTCCATGTCTTTAGCGATCTGAAAAAACAAAAAAAACAAAAAAATGGCACCTTCATCTATCTAGATATATCCCAATGTTTCCTTGACATTCAGTTAGCTGCAGTGCCCCCCACAGCCAGATGTAAATACAATGGGTGAAAAAACCCCCAAAACAAACATTATCTGGCCTTATTGCTTAGCCCATCTGAAATAATACAATTGCAATTTTAGCAAAACTGATTAATTATATTCATGATAATCATGATTAATATCCAACAAAGCAATTCTTTAACCAAGTTAACCCAAACTCCTATACCTAAAAGAAATTAAAAAAAAAAAATGTCCTGCAGTGAAACTGACATCACCATACCTGCTGAGCAGTCTTGCTCTTGGGCTTGTCTTTTTTATCCTTGCCATCTTTAGCTTCTTTACCGCCTGCTGCAGAGCTAGCGGTCGCACCGTCACCGTGTCCAGTATTGGCGTCGGCTGCAGCAGGGACAAATGTCTGCTTCTCACTGTCCCAGTACATATACTGCTGAGTCTGAAAATTGTAGTAGTACTAAAAAACAAACAAGAAAGCATTGTAAATTATCAAAATAACATGAACTCATATGAGCTTGACAAACATGAGGAAAAAACCAAGCAACTTCTAAAGGTTGGCTGTGCCGTACTTACATGTGAGTTTGGGTCATAGAAGAGGCCTGATTGAGGGTCAAAGTAGTATCCAGAGGACTCATCATACTGATAGGTTGATGTGTCAGGAACACCTGTCAATCACACAACAAAACACATTTATCAACCCTAAAATGGAATTCACATCGCTGCTATCCCATTGGTCAGTTAAATCAATACTTAAAAAGGCTAGAATCCAGACAACCACGACTCTGTAATATCATTAAGTGATATTTTCTTGATCTACTCTGTTCGAGTCTACAGGATGAGTCTTCCACAATATGTTGCTTGATCAAAGACTAGTCTTGGGAGTCTTGTTTGTCGCTTTAGCAGACATGCTGTTGTGTGCAGAGATCATTACTAAACTGTCTGAGATTGAGTGTTTCCGCTACATTTTACTCAGCAGTACCACTGCTAAAACAAGAACAAAAACAAATCACTTGTCTTAGAAAATACCCCCAAAACAAAACCAGAATAGTATGATTAATTTAGTGATATCAGAACTAAAATCAACTGCACAACGCTCTTCAACTAGAAATGGGACAGTTATCTAGTCTGACACCAGACCCGGAGCTAAAACAGGAATTTGATTTTCCGTTTAAGCATCTCGAGTATCAGCAGATCATGTTTTCTAAGGCCTCTTGTGTGCTCATACCAGTGCTGGTGTCAGCTGTCTGTCCAGGAGCTGCTGATGTAGTGGTAGCAGTAGCAGCGGCAACAGGTACAGACATTACTGCAGCACCGGGCAGAAGCCCGGTCTGGGGTTTCAGTTCCAGCTGCTGACCAACTTGCGAGGCCTGCAAATGATGCATGTCGTGATTATTTTGGGATCGTTTGGAAATTATTATATTGAGCATATTTAAGTCAATTAATAATAGTACCAAGCAGTGTAATTTAGGATAACTGATGAGCGTGTTACCTGAATGGCCGGCTGGCTGATTATGTGCGGTTGGTAGACCTGCGCACCCTGTGAGATTACCACCGCAGATGCATTTGGAACAATCTTAACACCAGGGGCTGCTGAGAGAGAGAAAACAAAAGCTCTATGACAATTCTTTTTTAAAACACTCATAATTCCTCTTTGGGGAGGAATGCGACAATCATATCCTGCAATCTAAACAGTGCCAACTGAATAAAGTACTGTAGACTTACAGAGGACAAATAAAAATGAAATGACAAAATTAACGGGCTACATTTTTCCACTATATCTTTGTGAACACTTTCTTAACTGCATGCGTTTCAAAGCATTCTGTGTTTGAGGGGTTGTTATTCTGTTTTAAATCCAGAACGCTTAAGTGATGCAGAAATAAGGGTCTGATGAAATGAAACCGCTGTGTCAAAAGGAGACTTGGGGTGAAATGCAAACTAAGAACACCACTTCTACTTTTGTTAAATGCTCAGCTTGGATCATGGCACAGGGGTTAATTACATTATATGTGTGTGTATCGGTAAATGTTCATGTTACATATAGATTTGACTCGGACCACATCTTTTAAACCACATAATATACAGCAAAGCCCCAGTAGCTTCAGTAGAGCCAAACCTACTCCTACAAACCAATAGCAGGTCTGTACTCAATACTTCAAACAAATCATTTCAGCATGTTCCCTGTACTGCTGTTTGTGAAACAGCTGAGTAGGTAAAAGGCCAGTAACTCTCTGCAGTCAACAGCAGTTTTGGTGTCTCTTACCTCCCAGTATTCCATTACCCTGGGAGGTGTCTGCTCCTGCTCCTTGCTGGTAGTAAGCCTGGTAATCCTGGCGAGACAAAGCACGGTAAAACCATCACGCTAAAGCGGTTGTATACATAAAAGGACACAGCTCGAGTTAAAAATTCAAAAAGAATTTGTATCGCAAAAAACTGGACAATTCAATCAGTATTTGTCAACACAACAAGGTTTATCCTCGTGCATTAATGTTTGCCTGAACGGTTTTCAAGCTAAACCATCCAAGCAGGGCCGAGTGGTAGCATTCTGAGGCGTGTTGACGGAACGTTCGCTTTCTTTTCGGTCTACTTACCTGGGACAATGGCGTATAGCCCTCCTGCAGGTAGCTGTACTCCGACAGTCCCTCCGAGCCCTGCTGTGGCTGCAAAAATAAAGAGAGCGTGAGCAGTCCGCGTCATGGATATTAGAGGACTGGTCATCAGTTTGGCGAGAGGCGCCGGGACGTACCTGGCTCGACGACCACTGGGCTGCAGCGATGGCTGTGCTGGCCACAGAGAAGGCACTGACACGATTTCCGTCAGGTAGTAAGAGGTCCCTACAGAATCAAAGAGGAGATAATGTATATGAGATTATTCCGAGGTCGAATCCTTTAAATGAGCTCTCCACCATGCCATTCCAACCAGTGATATTGGAGAAGGAGATGTGAAAGTCAAGGAATTCAGGGTAACCTTTACAGTATTGTTCTACATTATTAAGACCAATCCAGACCGACAGTACTGAGACAACACTCACTTCCTGGCACTCTTAGCGTAGTCCACCCCTATTGTTTTTCCATCCAGCTTCAGGGGAGGCTGCAGTCCCTGTAGGATTGTTAGCAACTGAGAAGCCTCCTGTGAACACAAAATGAAAGGAAGATATACCATAAGAACACGTAACTTTTTTTAATAGTGACATGCAAACCAATCAATAGCAATTTCTTCAAAAAAAAACAAAAAAAACATGGCAGATAGCCATAATTGATATCCCTACTAAAGCCAAATGGAGGCAACCAAGAGGTTAGTATAGGAAGGACACTGTTAAATCATATCAAAATTCATGAGTAATGATTTAAATCTTAGGAAAGTATCGTACCAGAGGGGAGGACAGCTGCACAAAGGCAAAACCTCTATTCTGGCCCGTCTGCTTGTCCTTGATGAGGCGGATGTTGTTGGCTGTGAGATTGGCATATGGCGCCAAGACTGTCATGATGGCTTCAACTGTAGTCATGGGGGCAATGTTCCTCAAGATGATCGCTGCACGGGACAAAAAGCTTCATTAAAGAACACATCAACCCCGAGATCCACTAATGCCTTTTGTTGTGAAGAAGGCGGTTCATTAAGTCTATATTAAAGAAGTCCTTACTGTCGCCGTAGAAGTCTGCGCTGGGATGGGTTTCTGCGACTCCGGTAGCATTGCCGTTTTCACTCTCTGTCGGGAGAATGGCAGAAAGAAAGGGGGCACTAGCATCACCCACAGAGCTGTGTGATCATGAAAGCCAGCGAAGTACAAACTGTGAAAACCTAGTGCTAAAAAAAAAAAGGAATTGACAGTGTTTAGCATATGACGGTCTATTTCATACAACCTATTGTTTATTGTGCGTTATCTTGCCCTTAAGCAGCAGGAAAACAATATGCATGCCATGTGCCGTCTATGTCCTTCTCCTACACCTAAACATAGTGTCAACAGTGAAGAATGCCAGTTGTTTAGTTTACTATGGGCCTATACAGCTCCTGCAACAGGACATTGTGTGCTGCTTCCCAGCACTGTGCCTCAGGCTGTCCGGGTGGCTGGATGGTTGCAGTCAGTGGCCTTTTGGTTGACGAGCTACTTACCAGATTTGGCTGCTCCGCACCTGAAGCACTTCAGCCTCCTCCGGAAATTGTACAGGCCACACTGCAAGCAACCGTTCACATCATTTTTATTGATTATACAGCTACTAAGGCCCTGAACAGTGCTGCCTCAGATACGCAATCTAAACTGGTGCAGCGTACCATACTTACCCAAGACAAAACCTCAACCTTTACTAGCAATTATCCGAACGCAGGTTTAGCACAAAATAATTTGGCAGGAGAGCATACAACAGCAACAGGGAGACCTAACATTTGAAGGTATTATTGCAGATACTTTGTGTGGATATGGTGCCCATGAAATCAAGCCAGAACTTTAACTTACAGTGTTGCAAAGCCAGTCTTCATACTTGTTTCGGGGGTGGCTGTATTGAATGTCCATGCATTTGCCTTGGATGGTCAGACGTTTCTGTAAGAGGAAGAAAAAAAAAGATATCAGTCAAGTTTTTCGTGGCTGGATTTGATCTCAGCAACAGAGCAAGCAGTGTTGGAAGGGAGAGAAAGGGGAGAGGGACCCCCCTCAGATAGCCTTTGTGTCAAAGACAGGCGCATGAAGTGTATGTGGGCATGATGTGCAGAGGGCTCTAAAGTGTTTGGGACCCGAGTGCCCAGACTGAGCTGGAGCAGAGTGTACAATGTGATCCTGACAGACAATTTTGACTGCTTTCTGTAAAAACCAGGAATAGGCTTGCCACACCAAATATCAGAGGGGGGGAAAAGGTGGTTTTCAAAGAAGGGCAAGGTTTTTTGTTTTTTTAAAACAACCAAAAAGAAGCCTCTCTAAGTAGGGCTGTTAAAAAAAAAGAAAAAAAAGAAAAAAAGAAAAAACACATTAATTTGAGTGGAATTCTGAAATCTATGAAATGTCACTGACAATTCTTCTATCAAGCATATTGCAAAGTAAAAATCAAATGTTTTCCATGACTGAACAATATGCCAATTCATTAAGAGGATGACATCGCAACATGAGTAATAGCTGCATCTTTAATGTTACTGCCATTATGGGGTAGAATAGGATATCTGAACTTCAGGGAAGAGTAATACTAGCACTTAAAACCCATGCATATAATTATTCTATTATCCTCCTAATTGGATGTTATTACTCTGGTTTTGATTTTTTTTAGAGATTCGTATAAATTCCACACTGCTTATTCAATGTATTTTGGTTGCTGTTTGGTTATCTTTCAAGATCCCCAAGATAAAAACTAGACTTGGCGATTGTGAAGCAACCTGATTGGTCTCCATCCATCGGGTAGCATCTTGCAAGTGATAAAAGTCCACGAAGGCGAAACCACGGCTTAAACCTAGAGACAGCATTCAAATATAGACGGGAGGCGTGTTAGTCAGAGTCCATGGGCATACTATTCAAACTCTGTCACAAACTGCTTCATGACCCAGGCCCTGTTTGTAAACAACAGGCCATTCTTTAGGAGTTTTGCCATAGCAGGAAATCCTGTTGAATGCCACTGTTTGAACCACACTCAACCACAAAGTGTGCCTCTGGCATTTGGCTCTTTCCAACAGAAATATTACTGCTGCTCTCACTTACCTTATAGATACACAATGAATGTTAAGACAGAACTTCTTTTTTTGGCCGTCATGAAAAACAATTCTTCTAAACTGCTATGGCAAACGGGTCTAAATAGAAGCAGATTGGCCCTATGGTCAAAGACTGGGGGAAGGAAGGGTTCCATGGTACATCTTGTTCTCACCTGTCTTCTTTTTCATCAGCCTTATATCCACTGGCTGTGGTCCCTCCAGTTGGTCTATGGCAGCTCGAATCTGAAACACAAGAGGTATACAAACCATCATTATCTGATACCAATAGCACACAGAACATACTATAATCCCAAAATTCACTCTTGTTCAATGTGATTTGGGTTACATACTGACAGTTGTGTGTGTCTGTTTCTTTTACTGTGCAATTAGCACACACATAAAAGAAAAAATCGAGAGGTTGCATATCTAAGGACTTACATCATCCTCAGTGATGTGAGGAGACAGACCCCAGAGCATGATGGTCTTGCTTTTCTTCTCATCCCCTGGATCTCTTCGGTAATCCTGCTCTGGGTAGTCTCCATCAGAGTGATAACCATCTTCTGATCTATCACTGTTGCGTCGTTTCCTCTCCCTCTGCTAGAGAGAGAAAACAAACAGCGCATCAGCGGAGTGTGGACATATTATGGAACAAGAAAATGGTCTATACGAGTTTAGTAAAGGCTACTGATGCCATGTGAAGTCATTGAACTCTGAATTACTACCTCTGGGCTGTCTCGGTTCCCTCTGCGATCTCCTTCATAACGGTCGCTGCGTCTCTCTTCTCCCCAGTGACGCATGTCATGATCCCGCTCTTGACCCCTGTCACGTCTCTCCCGCCATTCGGATTCATTGCGTGACTGTTCAGAGCCATATCTGCCGCTACGCTCAGTGCGACGAATCCTATTTTTAAAGACATTGGAAGAAGTAGTAAAACAAAACTGCACCATACTAAAGAAGGCGGCTCCGATGTTGCATTTGCCAATGAAAGAAAACCAAAGTTTATCAGCATGTTGGGTGAAGTTACCAGTGCAACCATGATCATTATAGGCTATATAGGGTACCTACCATATTGTATTGACTAAACAGACAACAAGTATAATGCATGGTTTCATTAGTTCTTATTGGTATAAAGTGGTAGAATAAAACAGCAATTAGAAAATAAATGGTAATGCTGTATCATCTGGAACAGTAAGATAATTTAGTAAAAGAGAACTTTATTACCCCCATCCCATCTGGTTCTGTGCCCCACCTAGGACCGTCCCCCCATTCACAATGTTCTAGACATGCCACTGCATCTAATCAAATGCAGCCATTACCAAAATCACCTAAACAATTCCTTGTTGAGAGAATGGACTACATAATCATGCTTGCTCTCCTCTTCTTGTGTAAGAAGAATCATTTCCAGCACAGCTTGATTTAAAACTCGTAGGTGATAGTGAATCAACCCTTTCCTTGCATGTACCATTACATCTTTACAATGCATCAAGTATGCACTTTGGAAATTTTACTTTTGCACTGTGGATGCCAGGTTTACTATAGTGTGGGTGGGTGGCATAAAGGCATACATATTTGAGAAGCTAAATATGAAATTATATAACTATATATCGATATTTAGACATCTAAAGACAACCAGATACGAACTTGGACAAAATCAAGCAGAACGGAGCCTTTATGGCGATGAGGGCTGTTGGGGATAGTCAACCTTTATTCATTCTACAACTTCAAAACAGTTACAATGTTGAAATGTCTGACCAGCCAATGGAGGTATCTATTAACATACGATGCCACATTGTTAGGATGTAAAGGAGACAGAACAAACACGATAATTTGAGATTTGACTGACCGTGTCCTTGTTTGGGCAAGACTTCCGCATTCATTTACGGACACGATATTACAGTAAAACGACATTCGGTTTAAAAGACAGATAAATCTTCAATAATTTGGGAGAATCTTAAATTATATAAATAGTATATGATAAATTATATTCACTGTTCGTCGGTTTTAGGCAGAAAGTGATTTGGCCACACCGTTCTGTTACTCACCGCTTATCAGCTCCCATTTCTCTCCAGCTTCAGCAGTCACACGACCTTTTGAAAAGATAATTTAATGTTTCCTTTTAAAAAAAATCAACCCCGCATTCCTGTTCCATACAATTATCATAGTGACAGATAGAAGACCGATGTCCGTACAGTCTAAGAATTGGTTTAGCTAATGCAGAGCAAAAGTGAGTGCTTGAAAACGGCTCCATTCCAGTAAACAGCCAGACTAGACTAGCTAAAGGACATTATTAACCGATAACACAAACACCAAGGAGAAGGTAGCAAGATGCTTTGATTTCCAGTGCAGGAACTCACCGGTGTGGTTTGTTGCGACAGTTGTTATCCAGTAATCGTTTTTCAAAAGAATATTTGATCAATAACTTTCATTCGCATATTAGAGGACTCGCTTAAAACACGGCAACAGCGTCACCTTCTTTATCCCAACATGCATTGCGTATGTCTAGGTGCACGATGGGTAATGTAAATTCAGAATGGAACAGCCCCCAGCCTCATTGGAATGGAACCTTAGATTCCATACGTGATTTGTTTGTATAATTACAGCCTATGCGTGTTTGTGTGGAGTCGACGGATTGACTTGGGCCTGCTCTGCAACACCAATGCTCATTAAAGTGAAGGTAGAATGAGGTAAAACTGGGATTCATAAGGGATCAATACAGGGCCAAAAGCCTTGAGTTAAATAAAAAGAAAAGTTGAAACTTTGTTTCTCACATTCACAAATCCTTTTTCTGATTTCTCAAGTTTACTTTTCGCTCTTTTTGGCATTCTCTTGCCGTGGAGAGGCAGTGCTAGAGAGGTGGATGGGATCACTGGATCAACCACCTATTATAGCAGAGCAGGGTAGCTGATGCTGCTTGTTCGATTCTTGAAAGAAACCTATGGGATGATCCCATAGGGATTCAGTTCATAGATTATATATATGTAAGAACTATACGTTGACAATCCAAAACCAAAACGAGGTTTAAAAAAATACTGACCTATTCTGTAATTATTATATATTTGTTAAGTCATTGATGCATTGACTATATAGCCATACTAAAGTTTAGGTCACGCTCATATTCCTTAAACTTTTACAAGCCTTTTGCTTGGAACAGCTGCAGTGAAGCTCCCTTTTGGAGATCAATCCTATTGTGTATGAAGGATGTCTCAGGAGATGCGATTCACACTCTGACCCAATTGTGGATTGACCCCCAACCTGGACACAGGACCTCCATGGTGTTCAAATTCACAAACCTTTAAGGATTTCTAAGATCCATGGGAGCCCTGCTGTCTATA
>OMKK01055726.1:0-15162 GCA_900302305.1 Polymixia japonica | reverse complement strand
ATGACATTTTTACAATGAATGAAACTGAAGATTTATTGTAACAAACAAAATGCAAAAGAAACATTCGGGCACATCAACAAACAGCCTCAGAGGCCAGGGACCAGGGTATCAGGACCTTTTTTTAATCACCAGCCAAGAGACTTGTGTCAACAGACAGAGACCTGCCGACAAACCTCACACAACCCTGCAAACCAGCTGCAGTTGGAATGTCTCCATACAGTACCACTGTAAACATCTGTTTTGACAGAATGGGTCCCAACACTGTCACGAGGACAACTTCAAACAACTTCTTAGCCCATTAAAAAGCATGCATGTACAGCAACCTACAGTATATTTGTGCAAGGAAAGTGCCAACTGCAGGAGGGAAAGGAATTTGGGCAGCACACTCAAAACTGGAGTCATAATGACCTTACAGCCAACAGAAGATAAAATAAATTACGATGAAACAACATTTCTCTTAATCTAATGCACTATATGACATTGCAAGACATTGGTGTTTCCTTTTCCTGTAATGAATGTTGCTATACAAGGCAACTCATTCATTAAGCTGCGTATGTAATTTAACTTCAAGTTTCTTTGGTATAAAAGCAGCTTCTGTAGCTAGCCCATGGCCTGTTGGACAAAAAGAAAATTAATATACTGTACTGTACATTTCTTGAAGAATTTTAAACAGGTAACAGGTTTTTTCTCATACCGTATTTTCCATATTGCTATTAAAATTATTTTTGGGACAGACTTGTAATGCAAGCCCCAGATCATCTTTAAGTTGGAGTGAAGTGTCATGACTAGAAAAATAAAGACAAACTCTTTTTTTTTTTTTTTTACCATACAATGTCTATACTGTATGTCAAGGTTCAATGTCGTTTTAACCATCTCTGTTTTAATAGTTAAAGCAGTATATAGTTTTAAGTTTTCTGTTCAACGCTTTTTCTTCATCATCAACTTTTTTTTTAAATAGTAACATACTTTAAATAGCACACCATCAGAAAATATCTCCTACTCTTTGAGGCTAGTAGTCCCCAATAAATTAAATAAAGTTTTTTCTGGTTTTTGTTGGTTTTGCCTAAGTTCAGACTTCAAAGTTCATGTTTGTCATGTTTACATAAAGTTGAACACCTTCTCCTCTATCAAACTGATGGATTTGTCTGTTAGCATTTCTTCACTGGTTACAAATTTGTACCCAAACAGCTTCAACGTTGGTCCACAAACTTTCTGGACAACCTGGGCTATTTTGAAAGGTATACTAAACCTCCATTTTTCTACTTGTTCCGAAGAGTTTTTCTGTGTGGAGTACACACCACTGGCCTCCTTGGAGGCCTGTGTGTTTTTGAGGATCCATGCCTTCACCTGTGGAGTGAATGGGATTCCGCTAAATCTGTACATCTCTGATGCTTTCCTCATTGGGAACCGGGCTATGTCCTCATAGCGCACCAGCATGTAACGTCGACGCAGCCATGGCGGCTGTCTGAGGCCGATCTCGGCGGACATCCTGATGTTGTCACAGTTCCCTTTCAGCTTCCTCACCTCATCATCATCAATGGGCACATCTCCATTCATGGCCCACTGCTTCCAGTTCTTGTATTTGGCAGCAAAGGCCACCATGCGCGAGGCTAGTACAGCCCTAGGATCCCGAACTAACTGAATGAACTTGACATCCAGACGGGGGTCCTCAGCCAATGGACGTAGGGTCTCGAGTTGACGCACCCTCACTGACTTGATGGCCCTGTGCTCCTTCTGCAGGCAAGACTCAGAGGCCATGGTCAGGTTAAGAGGTCCGCAGCGCCTTGTCCTGCAGTGGTAGCGCTCAAAGACCCCCTTAACGAAGGGACTGCAGACTGACTCTTCACACAGTGAGCTGCTGGACTCCCTACGGAAGAGGGCGGTAGTGATGTGGTCCACAGGGAGGGGATCAATGAAGCTCTCTAGCAGAGAAAAGTCACACAGGAAGAGCTTCTGGAGCACGTCACGGTACGCCGGGGCCGCTGCTGTGGCATTGGTGCCCCCGGTCTCCAGCGTCAACATCCTCTCCACGTGCCACAATGGCTCAAACAGGTAAAACATGTTGTCACCCTGCTGGTTGAAAAACTCACCCACAAAGGAGGAGCCTGTCCTGGTGGTAGCCAGCAGGAGGATGTGCTTCCTGTTGCCTGTCCTGCCTTCTTGGTGCTGGGTAAAGTTCTCAAGACGCCACTTCGTTAGCGTGAAGGCGGCGTCCAGCTTGCTGGAAGAACCATTGTGCTTCAGCAGAACATGGGAGGAACCACTGGACTGTAGAGGGGTCTGGGGGGTCTGCTTTAATGTGAGCTTATCTGACACCCTAAAAGTGTGGGAGGAAAGTATAATATTATTTTAAGGTAAGAGAAGGCAACTGTAGACTAGTTACTTAGCGCGGCATTTGTAGTCATTTCAGTGTTGCTAAATGAATGTCAGAAAGGTAGCTTTTTTTAAGCTTAAAAGACATAAGTGCAAGAGACAGGCTTAGGTGCAACTGTTGAAAAACAGGAAAGCGCTCCATTGATCACTGAAATGGGCTTACCTCGAGATAATGTTGTTTTCCTTCTCAATGATAACAAGTGCCACAACAAAGACGATGGATATTGTGTATTTGATCCTCATTCTTGGATGTAGCTGTGCCTGGATATGATTTTACAGACTGCTTCTTAATAGGTTCTGCCAATCTTGCAAGACTCCAGTTGCCTTCTTAAAGAGCCCTCCAGTTATTTGTATTCCCCATAGTAGACAATGTTTCATCCTGTAAATGAAATGGACATCAAACTGTCAGTCACACAGTTTGCACATTTGAGCGTAACTGTAAGTAATGCATACTTGGTCTCAATTTTTTCTGTCAAAGTACTTATACGGAAATGTATTTTAACTAGTCATAGCGCCGGGGAAGTTAAAGGCCTATTCTTGCATATGCAATAAAAACCTTGCTGCACCCAATTGATGCTTTGTCAAAGTAGTCAGCTTTTGTTGAACATGGCAATAAAGGCATCCGTATGCAGTTAAGCCCTGGTTGTACAAAGCCCTTCTATCCTTCCTCTTCACCTCCAAATCTACTCCTTCATGCACGCTTGCACAGCAAATGTCTGCACCAAAAAATGCAGACATTTACCCAGACAAAAATACCATATCTTAGGAAAGTAAGAATAGAAAGTGGCAGAGTACTTTCCTGGAATCTAATCTTGTCCTCCCCATGTGGAACTCTTTGTTATCTTTAAGTGCACCAGGGAATTTCAGGAACATGCCCACCCACCATGCATTTGCTGAAGGCTGGTGCACCTCGAGGGAATAATGTTTACCTTTGAGTCTGTCTTTGTAGCAGTTAGTGAAAACAGAGTCTGAAAAACAATAACTCTTAAAGATATTACGGAGATATGATGGCTAAGGGAGCGCAACAAGAGAATGAAGTCATTTTGTGAATAAATTGTAATTCTGCAACTTTTAATAAACTGCTGTTGTCTTGTTTCCTTCAACTCCGCTTTGTCTGTTTCTGGGATAACCCTCGCACGCTGATGTAAGTAGGCAGACAGACCCAATCTGCCAGCTGCTCCTCCATGTCAACACTGGGAGGAGATCTTTTCATCGGAGACCTTCTGTGGCATAACTGGGCTACTGGTAGAAGAGACCATCTGGTGACGGACTAATAGGTTGCTGCTCGAGCATAATATGCTATGTTGCCTCTCACCCAGCGCTAAAATACTGACTGGAAGTGAGTGGGATACACAGACAAACACCAGGAAGTATATGTCAACAGGAATTGAGGGGGAAAACCTGTTTGTCACAGAGCCATAAATTGTGGTGCCATGAGACTGCAGGGTACACAATACTTATGTAAGTCTTCGGGATAATACGCCTTTTGCCTGGCAGACTGTGGGAAGTCCAATGAAGAGGAAGATAGATTTACGTAATGGTGACTATTTGGGGATGTCCTGCCCATTCCCAAAAGATTAGTATTGGGTTACCTTTGAGAAAATGGACGCTTGGCTATGATCCCTCACTAATCTTGGGATTTAACCAGAGGCCTGTCTACCTTGTCTGCCTGTAAAGAATGCCAATAACATAGCAAGGGTGTCCAATAAATGAGCCAATCTCACACTGAGGAGATTAGAAAAGTGTCATTTTGATATATGTGCCCACTAAAATGCTAAGGTTGAAAATGTCAATAAATTGCAACAACTGCTTAAGAAGAGCCGTACACAGTCAGCGTTTTAGTTAGCTTTCATCCAGCATCAGATATCTGTGCTAGTGAAAAAACATTTGTTTTTCGGGAGTCCTGAGGGGGTCGGTGATTTCTTATGGATCACTGTTAAACACTTACAAGTCTAGCCTCAGGTCCAACCCATTAGTGAGACTGTTGTTATTAATCAAGAGAACTACAGCTTATTGACCATGAACCTTTTCACTCACCACAGAAAGGTAGGACTTTGTTTCACGTGGGAACGAGCACTGTGTAGGAACTGGAAGCTTCCAGTGGTTGCCCATAACCTAATACATGTTTATATGGATGAAACATCTCTGCTTTTCTGTTCAACTCCTTGCGCAAAGGTCCAGTTCTCACATTCTGTACAAGAAATTTTGAGCACTGTAGCCAATCCAGATGGCTGCAATCTAAACACAGGGAATAGTTGGTCACCGCCTGTGAAATTCTCTTGACAGGGAATGGGAAGTTTGCAGCTTCAATAGAACACTGTCGACGTGGAATGATGTGTAATCAAAGGGTGAACGGCACCGTGCACTGAGGTGAGCTTTCACCAGGAGGGAAACTCAGCTCTGTCTTGCACCACCCTGCTGCATGCCACAACCACAATGGTCTCTCACACAGCTGAGTCTCTAAAGCCCCGTGGGGCAGAGATCACAGACGTACACTCCCAGGGTCACTCACACGTCATAGGGTCGGTGACTAAGGTAGCCAGAGGAAATGAGAGGTTTCCTAGTGTCCTTCAACATAGTGCACACGGAATTACAATTGTCTGAGTAAAGTTACTGGGTATCTGATTAAACCTAAAGTTGAGCTACATTGTAACGTATTTCTTCCACATTTTTTTTTCCAGTGTTACAGTAAATGAATAGAGAAAGAACGAGACCTGAGTGAGAGATTTCTGTTGGAAAAACGGAACTCGACATTACCTACAGTGCATAAACATTTTGTCCAGCAGTCATAGCCATGGGATGGAATATCTATGTAAGCTGGTATTCTTTCTCCACAAATGTGATCTAAGATAAACACTAGAAAAACCGTTCATCAAAGACATGTATGTGCTCTGAGGTTTCATCATTTATATGGTAAGCGAGATCAACTCCAATTATCTCAGCTTATTGCACCAAATACTCATGCTGTGTAAAAAGACCACAAGCTGACATTTTTGAATATTCACAAACCACTGAGGCATATGACACATTTGATCATCTGCTCATAACGAAACCACCATTGCACCATTTATCATGTTGTTACAAATGCTTTTAATAGCTGGCTCTTATTTAATGGAAATCCATTGTGAAGGCAAATTCAACATCAGCCAACCAAACCCAATTTGTTTCAGATTGTATTGTACATGTAGGCTACAGCAGACTACACTATACGTCAAATCCAAATACAATTATTGGTATAAGTAAAGCATCGTTTTCATTTTTTTCAAGAGCATCAAGGCCCCTGGCTGAAGTTTTTTTTTATTTTTTTTTTATGTTGTTTACCAAACTGTGCAATGTGTTATTGAAGGAACTTAAATAGGCGACTGCAAATCTGAGTTTGCCTTTCAATAGAACTAATGCTTGTTGCCTCCAAATTGACAATAACCTGGCATAATTATACGCAGCTATGTCAAGAATGGTAGATGCATGAGAACTAGCGTCGTGCACCATGTGGAGTTTGGCAAGAGCGTTCTCAAGGCAGGCTGTGTCTTGTATCAAAAGTGGCAGTTTCACAGCAGTTGTGTCCATGACAATCAACAAAGCAGGTATCACAGAGACAGGGAGAGAGTGGTGACAGAGAGGGTTGTGGGGAGAGGGAAGGTAAGATAGGTCAACAGTTTCACTGACACTAAGCATGATGGAAATTAAAGTCAGTGTGGGATAAATATCTGGTGGTGCTTATAGAATATATTTTGGACTATGAATTTGTTTTTCCCGTCCCAGCACCAAGGCTAATGGGAAAGAGTTGAGAGAAAGAAATTGCAATGGTTTCTACTAGAAAATACCAATAACAACCATTACAAACCAGTACAGTAGGTCCATTATTTAATGGCTTCCATTACACTGTAGTGGATTTTTGGGCACTGTAGTGGTTTCCATTATATCATGTTCTAGTGGTCACTTGTGGCATCTATTAGAACACCATCACATCCATCAGACATACCAGTATAAACCATTATATACCATTAGAAACATTACAATTCCCAATGAAACCATTAATAAAATGGTAATGGTTTGTAGTGGTTTCTATTGTTTTTTTCAGCGGGGTGGAATAAGATCAGTTGGTAAAAAAAAAAAGCTCATTCATATATGAGCAAATGTAATTCATAAATGAATAAAAGTAGATGTAGACCAACAAACATTGCTTGAAATGGATAGCTGGATACCTCAATTCTAATTTAGTTATTTGGTTCTAAATCTAAATTCAGTTAGGATATTTATAATAATAAGATTCCTTGTATTTAGATGCAGGCTTGTTTGCACTACAAACGTGCATGGCAAATTAAAACCAGGCCTTCCTAATAAATGAACAGACTACTTGTTTGTCATCCAGTATAGCTACCCACCATTCTGTTTAGACTCAACAAGTTGTTGAGAGAAATCTTCTGAGCCCGATGGGATTCCACATCATGTCATCCGCAAAGTTGATCACAATGTCCTCAGCGTACGACTCCAGATAGAAACGAATCCCATGTCCCTTGCTTCGCAAGACTAGTTCACTTCTATGACTAAAGATCCAGTCGAAACTAAATATTGACCCTACTTTGTCCATGTGAAAACTCACAACCAGATAAAAACACGTGTAAGAGCTCTCTGTGATAAGGTATTGGTTACGCTCTTGCAGGATTTCTCTGAGCGCTAGATCTCTAGTCTGAGTCTGTTCAACTGAATGACAGGTCTACAGCTGTAACTGACTTAATCACATGGAGAACTTTGTCCCAAAAATGTAGCTGTCAAAGGGGCGCACTAAAACATCCCTCCTCTGAAAGTTCCCCTGTCTCATGTCTGGAATAGACAACAAAACAAACACGTACGCACCTCGGCAGGGCTATCATTTCCTTATCGGATTACTTTTTTAATTATTATCGTTTATTTGATTTATAAGTAAGTACCGGTAAATATAAACTACAGTTGCAACATGAAAGTAAAAAGAGAGTAAAAGTCCACCACCTAGTGGACAAAAATATTTTGAGCGTCTCAACTTCAGCATAATAAACAGACCAGGATCGCACAGAATAGAATAGAATAGAATAGAATAGAATAAAATAGAATAGAATAAAATAAAATATCATGTCTTATGGCTATTTGTGAAGGGAATTGTGCTGTATAGTTGACAGATTAAAACCTAGATTCGTTTATCTTTTTGTTTTAAAATTAGGCAACATACATATCCTTTAATAGAGTGCATACAGCGCAAGATGAGCCAATAAAACTACTATGTTATATTTCATATTTGACATTTCATATTGTATACAGCCTATGAAGTGTGAAGTGTCAAGGAAGAGACCCAGAGACTCCCGACGCTCTAAATTAAACTACAAGTCCCAGTATGTCCCAGTATGTCGCTTGATGATGACGCCCTCAATGAGAACGAAGGTTGCAAAACAATTGCGTCAGAAACTTGCGCACTTCTATCAGAAAGGTGAACGACGACTCTATTAAGCTCTTTTGGTATGTAACTGATTATTTATGTATTGTTGATCTTGTAAATAGAATAATAATATATAATAATAATAATATCTGTTTGGTTTAGCGTATAAAAAGCTTTCTGAATGATGTAGCCATATACGTTGCTAGCTAATGTTAGCTTGTTTAAGGGTAACTAGTGCAGTTCACTGTTTATCTTATACGTCAGTGTCAGAGCTAACCCAATGCTACATTTACCTGATTGGTAAACTAGTTATTTGCTTTAACCTTGACAGTTAGCTAGAAACATGATACAATCACGTTATGCACTTGTCAATTGGCCGACTAACTGTGTTTGTTTCTGAACAGACTGATACCAGAGTATTTTGACCATGTTGGTGGCCAGACTAGCATGCCTGAGGAGTCTCCCAGTGGCTGGGCTCCGTCCCATGCTGACGCAGGGCAGTCCTGCCCTGAGAAGTTCCACCTTAAAGGCTTGCCCACCCTTGCTCAAGCCTCATCAGGTACTATAATTACACGTGTGAATGCATGTCCTTCCGAGGGGCTAATGCTGTAGCCTGTGTAGCATGTAGACCATAGCTACCAACATGTCTAAAGCTTTTTCTGCAACACGCACGCCCACACACAGGCTTTAATGTAACCTCCTGGCGTCCCCGAAGGACCACCAAAGACCACAAACACACTTCCTTGACTATTAACGAGATGGGGGATAAATTATGGAAATCAGGAGTCTTGCCTGAGCCTTTTGAACTCTCCCTCTCATGCAGAGGGCAACCCTTGATACGTTAAAACACTTAAAATTTAACCAAATGTGTGGTTATGATTTTCTCACACTCTTGGAGTACATGCATCTCAGTTTGATAATGGTGGGTGAATGTACTATATCGACAAGATGAGGCCAACTTTACACAGAGCACTTTCCTCCATTTTTCTATGAAAAGAGGACTAATATTCCCAGTGGAAATTGTGTTTCAATTCAGATGGTTTAGACTTCACAAAGTGCCTCACCCTGAGTACTGAGCAGGAGTTAAGTATTTAGCATCAGTGTGGCATGGCTTAGTAGTTAGAGAGGCTGTGTGGTTAGAGGATACTGAGCTTGCAGCGGGGATATAACCTTGTCAAAGTGTCCCAGGGCAGGACACTAAACCCCTACCTTGTTATTGTGAATTGCTCGCATATGAGCATCAGCTACATCTCTAATGAAAAATGTCAAGGTAATGATAAAGGGTTGGATGATCTCCCTCAAATCCTCTTTGTCCTTATAGCTTATGACCTGGTTACTCCAGCTTGCTCCACTTTTACACACCATTTTGAATACAGGCCTTAAAATATGAATAGCTAACCTTACTTAATTACTTGTTTTGCCAACTAATACACTAACCAAGTAATGGTATGTCTAAACTTTACAATCAGATAGGCCAGTGGGCCTTTGATATCTATAGTGACTGCCTGTGGCTACCACATACACAGCTAGTAGTTTTGTTCAATCAAGAATCCGACATGGCTAAAATTCAAGTTATGCAACATCATTTATAACAATCATCCCCATTGTTTTTTCAGTTTTGATTGTATAGGCTGGATTTGGAATCCTAGAATTAGGAAAATGATACTGCGACTAACCAGCAGTTAATATGTGGTATTTAGTGTCATGTTTGTCCTTCTTTCACCAGGGTTATTCTTCCAAGGCCAAATTCGGCTTCCGCCGTGGGAGGACCACCAAAGACCAGCTCAAGGAGGCAGCATTTGAACCAGCAACAGATACCGCTATTAAAAGTATATATAATTAGTTATTTACACACATTACAAACATACCATTGTGTACACATTTCATAGTACCACGCCTCAAGCCTGCGTCTTTCAACACACTAAAATCTTGTCTCTAGTATAGAATACAATGTCCTCACATAGCTTGATGCCTTGTGTGAGACAAACTGCATGATTGTTTATTTACCCGGTAACACAATTTCCATGTGAAACATAAATCAAACATTAACCTCATTGATTTTTTTATGTATTTATTTTTATTTTTTTACTTTTTTTACACAAGTAATTAGGTTGTTTATTCCATAATTCAGTGGAATTAATTTGAATGTGAATGTGGTGTGGCATGTGTAACGTTGTTGTCACTGTTCTGTCCATAGTTGACAGCATGGGAAGACTGGTCCTGGCTGGTGGTGCAGCTGTTGGCCTTGGTGCTCTCTGTTACTATGGACTCGGCATGTCCAATGAGATTGGCGCCATTGAAAAAGCTGTGTAAGTAACCATTTTTGGACCAGTTTAATCTCATTTTACCTCATTTCCAGGCTTAGTTCGGTAGAAAGCGTTTCGTGTCCCATCTTCCAAACAGCTCCAGCTTTACTCTGGCCTTTGTTCTCTCTGCAGGATCTGGCCCCAGTATGTGAAGGACAGGATCCACTCCACCTACATGTACTTTGCAGGCAGCGTTGGACTGACCGCCCTCTCAGCCGTAGCAGTGAGCAGGACACCAGCACTCATGGGTCTGATGATGAGAGGCTCCTGGTTGGTAAGTTGCCCCTTGTTACTGTATAACTTCAATATATATATATATATATTTAAATATGTATATATACATACAGTATATGGTGTTATTCAATTTCCCCAAGCTGTAATTCAATACTTCCAAATCCTCATTATACTGTATTCCATGCATTCTGTTTATTTTCTAATAGAATTGATAGCTAACACACCAAGTTGATTGTCTAGTAGTGTCAACATTTTAAGTTTAAAGGGGCTACAGAGATTGTGAGATTTTGATTTTGGCAACCCCTTGAGTTTCCTAGTGGTATTATTTTTATGTCGTTGTCGCAAAGGCGCCATAGGATTTACAACTAAGTAGTAGTTTACAGAAACACTTACCGCAAATTGTAGGCTATCGTGGGACAAGATTTAGCTAGCTACCAGGAAAATCAAAAGCATGGTTCTCTTCCTGTTTGGTTGAGCCGCTTCCTTTGTGACATAATTTGATCTTTCCGTTTTCGTGGGTGCTCGTACCCGGTGGCACACTAAATTGCATAGTGAACGTGAGGTTTCCAGGGACCCACTCTTACTGGTGTCATTCTTCCATAGCCATTACAATATGCAGTCAAAATTTATTTCTTAATGGTATGTTAAAGCAAAAATCCTGTTTGCAGTGTCTTTTGTTTCAGATTTTTAATTTCAACATTATGTTTTTACTCAGGCAATTGGAGCAACTTTTGCTGCCATGATTGGAGCCGGCATGATGGTCAGGTCCATTTCATATGAGCACAGCCCAGTGCCTAAACACCTCGCTTGGATGTTCCATGCAGGTACTTTACATACAAATGTCCAGTGCAAAATGATGTGGCAGGTTGTCCATCCTTCAACCTTGCATATGATATTTTCTCAGCATTTGCTTCAGTTTAACACTAGAGGGCAGAGATGTAAAGGTTCAAAACACATGGCGTACTAGAGTAGGCCTATGGCTCAGATCTATTACAGTGGTAAAGCACAGAAGTGATGTTACACAACAAGGGCTTAAAAAGGAAGACGTGTTTTGTGTTAAAACCTATTTTGCTGTTAAATGACCTGTCTTTTGCCAAGGTGTGATGGGTGCCGTTATCGCCCCCCTTACTCTTCTGGGAGGGCCCCTGATGATGAGGGCCGCCTGGTACACGGCGGGCATCGTGGGGGGCCTGTCCACGGTGGCCATGTGTGCCCCCAGCGAGAAGTTCCTCAACATGGGCGGGCCCTTGGCTGTCGGCTTTGGGGTGGTCTTCGCCTCCTCCATTGGTTGGTGAAATGCAGCTTCGACGTCGTCATTTGAAATAGCATCTCATTGGGCCCCACACACACATTTTCACGTCGGACTCATACCCAGGGTTTCTGTCCTCTCTCCAGGGTCAATGTTCCTGCCGCCCACCTCAGCTTTCGGTGCAGGGCTGTACTCGGTGGCCATCTACGGGGGCTTGGTCCTGTTCAGCATGTTCCTCCTCTACGATACGCAGAAGGTCATCAAGAAGGCGGAGACCCACCCCCTCTATGGCGTTCAGAAATTTGACCCCATCAATGCGTAAGTCACTCCAGAACATACTTATATCAAACACTTAAATCAAACACACTTAATCAAAAGCCCCTTCCGCCGCGCCATCCCACACGAATCAAAATGTATTTCGTGGCGTCTCGCAGGTGCATGGGGATTTACATGGACACGCTGAACATCTTCATGAGGCTGGTGATGATCCTGTCTGGCGGCGGCGGCGGCAGAAGGAAATAAGCGGCGACCGCTCGTCGTTCAACTTCCTGTCACCTTCCGCAGAGCTGAGCAAAGTCCTAGTCTATTACTGACAGCATACACCATGTTACCTATTTTTAGTTTGAACTCTATCCAGCTGGCGAGCAAACATGTATGCATTGCTGTTGTGTGAAGAAGAGGATCGCATTATCTAGTGCATATTGACACTTATCAGACGAATCGTTGTATATTGATAACGCTCTTAAGAGAGATGCCTGTGTCTTGACTCTGAAGGAGGTGCGTTTGGTTTATCCTAAGCTTTCGGAGAGTGAGTGATATATGCCAAGTCTCTAACATCACCTGGCACCCCTCAGATTTATTTTTTTATCGTTCCATATGTTTCCTGTGTATTTATTTTCATTTGTGGGTGTTCCCAGTTCTGAGACAAGACAAGGCAAAAGTTGAGAAAACATCAGAAATATGAGACGCAGAGATGCCATATCTCAATGTCTGACTGCGTTTTGGCCCAACAGTTAACAATAAACAACACAAAAATGTGATTAGGCTGTACCTACTTCAATATACATTATAAAATTGCACTTGTACGAGGAGCATTTGGGGGATGGCACTAGAAAATGTGTCAAGAATTTTATTAATTGAGTCATTCAATAAAGCTTATCAAAAGTAATATTTGTGTTGGGTGTTATTGTGTTATTACTACTACTATTATACAGCTGATATGCTGATATCAGTGTGATGTTAAGCAGGTTTAAATGAAATCACCCCACTGGTACATCATAGAATCCATCTGAATGAGGAGAGCAACCTCTGTTCTCACAGCTTCCTCTCTTGCAGGTCATGCTTTATCACTTCTGTAAACATGGTTCTCAGGCCTTGCTTTCACTCGGGCACGAACAACTATTTCATGCTATCGGTTAGGTCACTTACTATGCTTAAGCTGTCTTACCGTAACACCAGCAGCATGTTGGCCCACATGACCCTACTGATCACAGCAGACAGTGCTCTGAAATGGTTGAATGCATTTTCAACATGGAACGTATTTTCCTAACTCAGAAAGGCAATTTTATTTTTTGTTTTAGTTTTGAGATTGCGCGCCGGTCCCAGACACGGTCCCTTTTCATCTCTCATTTCACTTATACTTTTTTGCTAAATATTCTTATTAATACCCCGACTTTAATCCGTTAAGATAATTAAAGATCACTGAGCATCACTGAACTGGATAAAATGAGCATTGGGTGGAATTTCTTTTATTTGTGTTTCTTCACACAGGAATCAATGTTGAATCAGGACTAGGCGATAAAACAAGAAATCCACATTGATGTTGTTATGAAACTTGATTGCAGCAGGGTGGCCTTTCAACTGGATGACGCAGATTCAAGCCCTGTATTGATAAACATCCACCCTATCAGCACACATTTGTCCCTATATTCTAATGTTATGAAAGGGTATTTTCTGTGAATCACAAATCGTTCTTTTGTTTGGCCTGTCATCTCTAAATTGATCATTTCCAATCACTCATTAGTATCTTGGTTGACTTTTTTTTAATAACTTCATGGAAATGTCTACTGTATTAATAACTTCATGACATAATTTACACATTTGCAATGGCCTTTGAACTCTGGATCTTAAGTCACCATTTTGTAGATTGGATTAATTTGTATAAGGCGGATAATGTTGAAGAATAACTACATAATAAAACAATGAACAATTTCTTCCTTTTTCAAGTTAAACCACAGTCAAACCAGCAGCCAGAGAAAAACCTGGTGCGCTGCATCAATACGGTCCTCCTCAAACCCCCACCACCCCCGCAACTCAGTAATCTTAACCTTACGCAGTTGTTTTGTTTTTACATTTTTGCGCAGCGTACTCACTGGCTCTAACTAGACAGCAAGGGACAGAAGGGGGTCTACCTTGTATTTCCCCATAGACTGTCAGTGTGTAGTAGCAGATGACAAAGGATTAGCGTGGTAATCCTCTTGTCCACCATCTGGCCGCTTCTCTAAAATTAAACCTCAGAACCAGGGCACTTGCAGCAGATGCTAACATCTGTAAATATACAGGTGCGCCATTAAAGCAGATACACGTGGAGCACCGCTGCCAGGCAGTGTTTAAATCTGTCAGATCATATTCACGTTTAGGGCACGTATGATACATACGCCCAGTTATATAACGTGTCTTGAAAAATGTCGCAGATGGGAAGGATAAAGAGGGCAATAATGGATGAGATTGCGGAAAGCGTCAGCATATGGAGATCTGCCATTACTGGGGATAAATGTTGCCCTCTTGTCATTTTTAGATTGATGACTAATATTGGGTTAGGGTCCAAGGTCTTTACTGCTTAACTTAGGTTTGAACCTCTGTTTGTGTGTGAGTGTGAGTGTGTGTCTGAGAGAGAAAGAAACAGAGAGAGAGAGAGAGATGCACACAGTGGCCAATATTATTATTATTATCATTATTATTAACGTTATTACTTGCAGCACTACATTCATTGTTTATCTTATTAAGTGTCCTTGTGGGTTGGCTTACGTAGGTCGTACATGGAGACCTCTGCGAGCTCGTATCGTAGCAGCATTAGATGTGGTGATGAACGAAATCCTGTGGCAGCATCAGCTCTCTTAGATATGTGGATACTGAAAAGGTTGAAAAAAACCCCTAGGGGTGGCAATCACAAACAACTGCTTCTACAACGTGAAACTTCAAGAGAAACTAAATGAAGAGTTTGATATTAAATCATTCTTACAACTCTTCCATCAGCCTTCCATCTATTGTTTGATATATATACATTTGCTTTGTATAGTTATGACTTTACTGCCCTAGTCTATTACTAGTATCTTTTCCCTTTCTAATATAGCTTATTTGCTTTCCCAATATGTGTATAATTAGTGGTGCACTTGTTGTATTCTTATATCTGTAGGTGGGCTATTGTCCGATAAATGTATATTTATGTATATATTGCAGATTGCATACATCCCTGCTTGTCTATAGGCCTTAATGAATTGAAGGCCTCAATAACTGTAACACTGAAATTGCCTACACTGATTTGACAATGGTCTAATTGTGGACCTGCCCATTTTAGATTCTATATACAT
>OMKK01055723.1:0-21727 GCA_900302305.1 Polymixia japonica | reverse complement strand
TCTCCAGAAAGATGCCACAGCTCCTGAATACATTTGCAACCAGCCAAGGCAAACAACTCAACAGCCCTAGGCTTCTTTCAACACAATGGATATCCTATAGGAGATGGGCTGGAGAGGCATCTGTTTCACCGTCATATTTGTCAACATTTAGGGATTATGAAGCTATACTTGGGTTATTGCCAATAAATCTTGAATTGTGTAAATATATGCATTATTTTGTACTCCAGATACGTGTGACAAAATATAAAACAAATACAGACGTCTGTCTCATTTTTGCATGCTTTTTTTGTAAATAGCCGATGTGTATGTTTTAGATTCTGTCCAGATTCTGAGGAGAGGTGTGAGCCTGTGGGCTCTTTTAATGTGTAAAATAAGCAGTTGCCAACAGTTTGTTAACAGTGCAAGACTTAATCATAAACATGCTAGGCAAACTGACAGTTTAGAACAGAGTTTGATCGCCATCTTGAGGTCAAATCATGCAATCACCGTGAAGTGGCTCACGGGGACTTGAGAAAAGTTGAGATTTCTTGGAATTCATATAATCACACAATCACATAATTATTTTATTATACATCTACAAAAAATGTCTCAGAGGTCAGTTAAGCTCTTCTAAATACAATTAAACTTTTTTCAAATAAAGCATGGTAGCCTACTCATGTCAATAAAGCAAGGTACTCATTTATTAGTATATAGTTTTGAGATTAGTTTATTAAATACACACTGACGCCATTACATGTTCTTATTGAAAACGACGTGGTTTTTTCATACATTCATCAACAAAAACATCAACCTAATGAACCCTCAATTCATGCTTTAGAGCAGGGTTATTGGCCTATATGATATTCATCATACAATGACTATTTGCATCCGCTTGTGCCAGAGAGTACGCTAGATCCTCTTGGGAGTTCAGGCACACAGCTCAGTGCAATGTCCGTGTTTTACATCGCCAATCTGTTACAGTGGGATCTCCCCTGCTTCAATCCCATGGATGATTAAGCGCGATAATTAAGGTTTTTGGACATTCTCCACAGAGGAGCAGACGTGGCAGCTGGTGACATTCATGCATTCCCAAACACAGAGGAGTGAATTACATTGAACCCCCCCATTCATTTCAGTGAACACAAAGTCTGCTCTTGGCAACAATTCAAAACCAGTCAAGCTGTTATTGGAAAGACTGCATTCTGTGTTCTACTTTGTTGCAATGTAGGCAATGCACCTTGATCAATTAAGGGAATTAGGCCTATAGGAACTATAGAAATAATAATCATATTAAATGAAAAAAATAATTATTTTTATTTTTATTTTCGAGTGGGAATATTCCTTAGCTACTGCCATGAGCCCTAGCCTATTAAAAAAACGTGGAGTGATATTTGAAAGTATTCACAATATTAGTATTACATTATTACACAATAATTTCACAAGGGACCTAGCTATTTTTGTAGTTATTGTTTTGTTCATTTGATGGGGGTTGAGGTAGTGGTTACAACACGTTGTCTACTCATGACCCATATATCTGTATATATGTATTTTCAATATTACGCCAGTCTCCGCAGCTTTCAATACAATCGATCCAATAGCATGATAAAGTGACAAGAAGGTCGGTGTCGACACGTTGTACAGCGTAGAGTAGTCGAGTGACGGGATGCCTCAATTTCCCAGCATGCATTTCTTAGAGCGGGATTTCTGGGAAACTCCATGGAAACGGTGGATTGGCGTGTTAGCAGCTGGAAAAAACACAATTAACGCTACAAGATACTATAATTTGACTAAATCTCAGGAGCTGCCCTGTGCAGTATATTCGTTTTACTGGACCGCTATTCTGTCTGATATGATGAATCGTACCCCTGATGCCAGAGCTAGGTAGGAGAAAGCAAGTGTTGCAAATCAACGTAAACGGTAGCTCACTAGCTAACTAACGTTATCGTAAACCTTGTAAGAACAAGGAAGAAACTTCAAAGAGGGGAATAGAGATAGCTAAGCGAGACAAATAAATCAGGAATTCATCATACTATCTATAAAACATAGCTCCCTGCCTTGATGTAGCTGTGTTATAGATTATTAACAAGATGCTTTTCTTTGGAACATCTAATGTTAGTTTAGTGTATTTTTATCCTCAACACAAGTGATTCAGTTATCTTTTACCAACTAACGCTGGTGTTTGTTACTAATTGCAGAGATTTTTAGTTTTCAATCAAAAAAGTGTATATTTGAAATCAACACCCATTGTATATATCTTGGCTATCTCCTTTTAAATCATTGCCTAGTTTCATAAAGATGTAGCTTTTTTATATATTTTGTAATACTTGTAATATTTACATAATATTTTTTACACTCTGAAACATATTATTGTCTGTCAATCTAATGCACTGAACTGAGCCAATACTTTCAGTTAGCCTAGAATTTCATAAATGTTCCTTAAAGTTGCCCTCCACCTCACCAGGGACAGCCAGACAAGACAGATCCATGAGAACATCACCAACGTGGAGAAACACTTTGGCGAGATGTGCCAACTGTTTGCAGCCTATGTCCGTAAAACAGCCAGGCTACGGGACAAGGCAGACCTGCTCGTTAAGGAAATCAGCCTATATGCGGACACAGAAACGCCAAACCTCAAGAGGGGCATGAAACAGTTTGCTGACCAGCTGGCCAAGGTTCAAGACTATCGACAAGCTGAGGTGATACTACTGAAGTTATGAGTAACTATCTATTTACGTGTGTTTGGAAGAGACTTGTTGAACCAAAAAATCAATTCACTTGGAGTAATAACACCATTTGAAAATAATGGAGTTAAAATTAGGGATGTACCGATACTGGTATTGGATATTGGGCTGATACCAGGCTAAAACAGGGTATTGGTAATGGAGAATTTCCCCAATACTAAAATTTGATACCTAGAGCCAGGTGTAAAATGTTATAAAGCAAAGCAGCTTGTTGGTTGTTTTTTTTTGTTTGTTTCTTTTGCATTTTTGACACATAGAAAGTTGTTCTCTCTCTAATGGACAAAAATTGACTACATCTTGATCATGTAGTGTTGCCCCCTAGATGTTTTTGTAGCATTGGAGACCTAGGGTTTGGATTCTAGATTAAAACCAGGCCTCTATCTTGTTTCCAGATCTAGGACTGGTTGCACTTCCAAGCAGTCCCTGATAATATGCTTCTGCAAGGAAACATTTTAAACATTGGCCCTATATTTGTTTGCTTTCTGAGGGAAGAATAGGACAAGATGATGATATATAATTGTCAAGGGGGGAGGTGTTCTAAAATCGAGGGCAGCTGCTGAATGAACTCTGGAAAACACCGCACTCATGAACACCTCATGAACCTAACCTGAAATTATCCATTTTACAGGTGGAGAGACTTGAGGCCAAAGTCATAGAGCCTTTAAAAAGTTATGGGGCTGTTGTGAAACGGAAAAGGGTAAGTGTGCCACTACACATTAGGATTATCAAACCAAACACTACTTTATACAGTTGACACGGGCTGTCGGTGCCGCTGAATAGCCACTTGAGGGCGGCATTGGTTTGTTGGTAATTTTCCTCTTCCCCAAAAACCATTTCTTTGAGTGGTTGTCTTGTCCTTATCTGCCCTGCCCGCCATTGTGCAGCAAAAAAGCTTTTTAACAAAAGGTTTCAAATATTTAAACTACTTAAGAAATGTTTGATTTAACATAGGGTGACCAGACGTCCTCTTTTGCCCGGACATGTCCTCTTTTTGAGACTTAAAAATGTGTCCGGGGGGGATTTCAAAATCGTCCGGGATTTTGTTCTTCTAGCGCCTCAAACGTGTTTATAGCGAGTTTGCATCGCGTTTCTCTCTGTCGTTCAACTAGTCCCGCCCCCCTACAGTTCGCTTTGCATTGAGTGGAAGTGTAGGGGGCAGGCATGGTGATGTAGAGCCTGCCTGTAGAGCTGCCGTCATTGGTCGATGGCAAACTTCCTTGTTTACCACAGCAAAGCACATGTCTACCCGGCATCTGTTCAACCAAGCGCATCCCACACATACAGACCTCATACCTCTTTAAAGGTTTGCTGGCAAAATAAGCTAAACGAAATGGGTATATTTCTGCAGTGTTTGAAACAACTAGTGCGAATTACAAATAAAAATCAGTATTATTAATTACTATTACAACTGTTTCCTGCCTGTGTACATGCTGTGTTATCCACGCAGGAAGACCTGAAGACCACCCAGAGTGCCAGAGACAGAGAGGCTAAACAGATGGCTCAGCTGGAGAGGACCAGGCAGAGAAACCCCTCTGACAGACAAATCATTGTATCCTTTACCCAGCATCATGCTTCTAGCCTTACATCAGCAGAATAAGCTTTTTACACAGTTTTTAATTACAACCCTTCTAATGCTAGAAATTTCACCTGTATTGCTGTGCACCGATCAAGTAACTGATACAAAATAGCTGCTTGTGCAGTGCAATAAAACTAAGAAAGGATTGTCTGAATTGTTGTAACAGTCTGTAGACTGTGTGCCATTCAGCTACACCTTACACAACCAGAATGAACAGGGGAAATATGCTTAGATTTTTACGGTGCTTCCTTAACTAAGCTTTCAGTCACAGGTAGGTCTCCCGGGATATCTGCAAAGGCATCTCATTGATGGCGTATGGCCACAGAGTGCAGCAACCAACGCACCCACATTATATTATACAATAACCCCAACATGGAGTTGTAACATTTCAGAATCCAATGACTATTCAGTTCTATTCCAACTGTTTAGGCAAAGATTCAATGCAAAATAAGGTCCTTCATTTTGATCACAGTTCAGTTTGATTTGATTCATTTCAATATTGCTGCAGTAACGCTTGCTTATTTATCAGACTCAAGCCAGTCCTTTTGATCCATCCACCCGTTAAGATGGGTTTATCGATTACATGGACAAGTAACGAATGCAGATCGGTCACCAACTTTATTCTGGTGCATTGTAGTAACAACGGTGCTTTTGTGACACCCCCCACCATCAAACCTTTAGCCTTGACTAGTGTTTTGTTTGAGTATGTTTTGTTGTAGTCTGTCTGTACTCTACATTCTTTTCCGCCATAAGGCTGAAAGTGAACTTCAGAGAGCCACCATGGATGCCACGCGTACCACCAGACAGCTGGAGGAGACCATAGATGAATTTGAGAAGCAAAAGATCCAAGACATCAAGGTCTGCGACTCCTAGATTTCTACCTCTCTTCACCCTCCCCCTGTACCTCTTTGTATCTGCTCTCCCTCTGCTCTCTTTGTTCTTACAATATGTCGGTTATTAATCAAGAGCTAAGAAGACGGTCTTTGTTTAAGCAGTGGGTGACAATGATGTGAAACCAGACAGTGAAGATTTTGGGGTCTTTGTTCTGGACCCTGACTTGCTGCTTCCAGTCTTTGTTTAGTGATTCAAGCCCATGCTTGTGCTGTATGTTGAAACAAGGACGCCTATTCATATGTTGGACTAAAAGGAAAAAGAATAGCCGCATGCATTTAGACATAGTAAAAACATGAAAACCTTGCTCGTTCAATGGGCTAACCCGGGATAATTGAATGTATTATGAACTGAGACATTCCTCTTGCCTCTTCCCCTACAGAAGGTCTTTGGTGAGTTTGTGACGGTGGAGATGTCGTTCCACGCCAAGGCCCTAGAGGTGTACACCATGGCCTACCAGAGCATTCAGAGCGTAGATGAAGAGGAGGATCTGGAGGTAGGCTGCAGCCCACTCAGGCTAGATGTGGACAACAGTTGTTGGTGCATAATTTCAGAGTCTTGAATAAGGCCTAATTTGCCACCCCAACTACATTGTCATCAGGCTATTCTGAAAAAAGCCTGTAAGAAAAGTTGTAGTTTTTCTTTTACACTCCTAAGTCGTATATTTCATTTGGACAATGTAATTGGGGTTAAAATCTGAAGAGAATATTTTACAGTCTCCACCCTTCGCCACGTTTGGCTAGCCTGAAGCTTGTAGTTTGCATTTAACCCAACCAAAGGTATCTCGGCCATACACACTCCTTACTCACTGAGTCATTGCTCATTCATACAGTATGGCCCACACCCTTTAATTGATGTGGTAAGTACTAACTTTGAAGTAGAATAGAGTGTATACTGCACAATACAGGCTCTTGTTTTTTCTTTCCTGAATTAAGCCTCTGTGTGAATGCTCACCTTAGATTAGGGCACAAGGGAGAGTTACATCATATCCTGTGTGTTGGTAAAAAAAATAAAATTGGCCATCTGGAGTAGCTAATTCTTTCTCCTTGAAATTGGGCAAGAGATTTGACTTATCTATGTAAAGGGACATTTACTGCTGTAGGCTAATAAAGGAACAGTGATGGTAAAGGAACAGTGATGTCCAGTGAATCAGGTTAACTGCAGGTGTCCTGTTCTCCTTCCTTTGCATGTATATGTTGTTGCTCGCTGAATCATCTCCCTCCCATTCATACCGAAGTGAAACTCTTCACCCAGCCGTGGCTGTTTTACCATGACTCATATCACAAAGCACGGGAGATTGAATCATCTGAAAATAGGCACAAATGACAGGCATGAAGATAATCCTGATCAGGAGCCGTGGTGGAATGCATTTTCAAAGCTACAGCAACCTGCGACATGGTTTAAATGGTTTGCAGTGTTTTCATAAGCATACTTTAAGAGTTTTTGTGTGGCGAAGTTAGATTGCCCCTATGATTGTTTTGCAGGGTATTTCTGATTGCAGATTATTTCCCCCCTGCTTACAGAAGTTAAGTGAGATGTGAACTGTTTGCCTGTCCAAAGGGAAATAGATAATGTTTCAGTGTCCGACTTTTCATTTTTATTCAGGGGTGTTATATTACAGTATATTTCATGAGCGTAGCAAGATTAATGGGAGCCATGTTGTCCATACTCATTTATCAGAATATTTACAACCTAGGCCTAGTTCTAATTCTCATGTAGCTCTGGGGTTAAAGGCTTTTCTCTATGGAAGAGTATAGCGCCTCATACTGTCTTTGGCAGGTTTTCAGGAGCCTGCTGCACCCCCCTGACTACCAGTCACGCTTAGAAATAGTACAAGCTAATTCCAAAACCTCCCTTGATCGGACGGGGTCCTCCCTGAGTAAGTCAGGGACCTTACAGGTAAGACACTGTGCATAGATTCTTTATAACCTTTGTTTGCTTCAGTATGAAAACCCCCATAGAATGTCCAATAGGAAATCGTCTTTGGCTAAGTTTCTGTTGTGGCTTGGTTTTAGAGTACTGATGATGAATAAAACTTTCCTACTTCTTTTTTTAGAGCATAATGTTCTTCCTCATACCAGTAGAACCCAGTCTTCGATAACATTTATAGTCTTATCAGATGTGATGATGCATGTACATGAAATCACCCCTATCGCCTTTAAATATGACTTTCCAAGGACATGTCATTGCATGCCAGTTATCTCATGCATGTGTTGGTATATCCAGTTATCCTCAAACATTATAACGGTGGCGCTGCACCATCTTCTTCGAGTTTTTAGCATTGTCTTTAATAAATTCCAAACGGCCAATTGTCAATTTATTATGAAATTAGGAGTATTATTTGGCCAAACATCATTGTGACACAAAATGTTTTAGAGGGGAGTGACCTCAGGCTTATCCTCCATTGGAAATTGTGAAAGAAAAGGATGGTTCAAGACTCACAACTCAAAAGCATTTTACAGAAGTATGAATTTGGCTCGTATAAGTTGAATAGAATTTTTTTTTCTTTGTTGTCATAGCAACAAAGGGCCCCCAGCCGACAAAGAAGAAGAGACGACGAAGAGGAGGATGACGACGATGACGAAGAGGACGATGAAGAGGAAGATGAGGACGAGGATGTCACAGATGATGAAAATTAAACTTTTATTTTAATTTCTTGTCTGTGTGGCAAAGACATGTACATGATGATGTAATCTTTGAGAACATAAAATTATGTAAAACTTTTTGTCAAAATGTGTCTGTGTAAAAATCAAAGTAACCTTGTGTAGGTGGTGTGAGCAGTATTGTAGCTGAAACGTGCTATAGCAGATGTGTGAGACCAATTGCCTTTGAAATGCCACGTAAGTATTGTCTTAGCTATATTTTTGTATTAAAACAGCGATGTCAAAAGTGCATTATTTTTGGTAGAGTTGGAGTATATACCAGTGCAATACAATATATTGCACAATAACCACCTGTATTCATGAATAAAGGCATTCCATGTAATTTAAAACTGTCTTGCATATTTTTGAGTTTCAGTGTTCAAATCAAATGTTTCATAACACTAAGCACAAGCTGTACCCTTATTAGTTAACCTCACTTTGCGTCAGAATTTCTGCCAAATGTTTGATTATTATTTTTATATTTGTCCTGTGTGAGTCAGTCAAGGTTGTGTGGCAGAGTGCAGTTAAAAGTGACTCATCTCTTCCATGGCCATGCAACACTGGTATAAATGAAACCAGGGTTGTCTGGCACCACATAATGCCTGAGTGTGTCTGCGAACGTGCTCTTGTGTATATGTGTATAGCTCTCTGAAAATGTGTTGTGGGGTCTGTCACAGTAGAGGCTGCTCTCCCACTGCCACCATGTCTATCTTGCATGAGTCACTCAACACATTTATCATTCCTCGGCTGTCCATGTCATGATGACTCCAGGCCTACTTTGCACACGCATATAAACACGCACATCTAATTCATGTGCAAAGGAACAATCAACCGCAACCATTTTCTTTTTTCACACACTCACACAAGGTAAACACGCTCTACTGGAGGTAGTTGGCCTAAGGATTACAGAAATCTTGCCTACAACACACTGATTATCTCCGTGGCACGGTGAGGTAAAAGGTGTTCAGGTGATGTGTCATCACCTTGCTGCGCAACATCGCCCTAATGCATATAAAGGTTAATGTGTATGCAAATGGTCACACACACTCGTGTACTGCTTTGCCTTCGGTGTACTTTCGGTGGACCTCAATGGCCTGCGCTGGGATGACTCATCACCTATAAAGTGTGTGTGTTTGTGTATGAGTCACAGAGCATTGCCCATCACAGATAAACCCAAAGTCCCCACTCATAAACAGAGCTGAGTTACAGATGGTGACCAGTGAGAGAGAAAGAGAGAACGGTAGAGTGAGTGATTTATGTGGAGACGATCAGTAAACGAGGTAGAACAATCTTAACGCAAGTCAAGACCCAAAGGTGCAAATGAGACAAAAGAAGGAAAGGAAAGGAACACGGTGAAGGAAACCCAGGAAAATAAGTGAAACAGTAAAGAGAATGATAGTGCTTAAATTTAACTCTTCAGTTGATGTGCAACTACAGGACAATAACATATCTAGGATTTGAGCTGAACCATCTGGTTGATATCAGGCGTAAATGTTTTCAGGCACAAGTGTTTTGGTACATAGAGGTCCTACAATTTGGTGTTGTCATGTTTTCAAAAAAGCACTTAACTTTTTACCTCCAAAGACCATTCTGCACACGTTACATCAGTTTGATACCTACTATGGAGAATACTGCTATTTAACATCATAGAGGTTTGTGTTCCACTGCTCCACTACAACCTCCTAATAGGTGAACAGAAACACATCCAAACAAACATAACAGTCATTTTCTAATCCTCCTATCTTTCTCTCAACCAGTTTTCCAGCTCTGTGGCATCAATTTTCACTTTCTGCTTGACCCTCTCATCATCAAATGATAGTGGCTGCCCAAAGAGAACAAGCTGTTACAAGCTTTCACTGTAATGATCATGTAATATAAGGTTGCAGAAACCTTCCCTGCAGTCTGCTCTGCCAGCTGTCAGCATGGAGGGTTTTCTCTTCCATTGAGCTGCCACTAGAGGGTGATGTTTAAAGGGATTATTACCTGGACATTGTGGATGGAGAAGCAGCAGTGAGGACATGGTGTTCTTCTCAGTCTGGTTAACTTTAGTATGTGTGTCATCTGTTGTAAATTACCACCCTAGAGAGATAAAGGGGCTCGTTATATCATGAGATTGGCTGTTAAAGCCTCACACAAATATTTTATGCATTTGAAATGTAACATTGTGACTGTCTGCATGAGAGGTAAGACGTAAGTGTTAGCAAATAGTATAAATTGTGAACTGTGACTGGTACGTTATACGTCAATGAATCAGGTGTGTAAAGATGGCAGCCTCCCAGATGGCAATCATTCAATCCTCATGGTCCATTTTTGGTGCCACGGGTACACAGCATTTAGAGCTAGCAAGACTGAATGTTAACATATGAGTGCATTGCCAGCTTTGCACTGTGGGTCAAGTAATGGCATTAATCTAGGAGTCTGACAATTAAGTCCAAAACAAAGCCATGATATTACAAGTGCATTCTATGTACCTCAACCCAGTAGGCCACCAAGACACCCATATTTTTCTCTTTGCATGTGGCCGTACACATTCTCATGTACTGCATGGGATGTATGTGGTAGGCCAAATGAGTTGTCAAGGTTCTGGGTCTGTGGTTGGCTCCTCAATTAGGCTGTCACAAAAAACATAAGGATTCCCTCCTCTCCCCTCCTAACTCATCTGCAGTCAGCCCCACTGACATGTGAATGAGACAGAACAAGAGATTGAGTGTGTGTGTGTGTGTGTGTGTGTGTGAGAATTAGAACCCTTAGTATTAGAATATTTGAATGTGACCACAGACCGATACGTGTCTGTGTCTGCGTCTTACAGTACAGTTGTTTGGAATATTAAACACAGTGCCGTGCTGGCAGCTGTTATAGAATTGAGAGGCAGCATAGCCGAAGTGTGACTCACACACTGACTCATTGACAGCACTGCCACAGTATAGTGGACATCGGCAGACATTATTTGACATCCGTGGAAAATGCCAAACACAACTGGATGGAGCTACGTTGGAGAATCTGTGTTGCCTCGGCTCCCCGGGCACCAGGCCGGAAGACCTCGGCATCGCCCAACAAGAACATCTGCTCCATTGACAATAAACTAGACGACCTAAAGCTGCTTCTGACCTCCCGGAGAGAAATGACAAACTGCTGTGACCTCATCTTCACCAAGACGTGGCTGCATGAGTGCTGCACAAGAGCAGCGGACGGTTTATATTAAGAAAGACTGGTGTACGAACACGGTGATCATCTCTGCACACTGCTTGGCATTAGTGGAGGTTCTAGCAGTCAAATGTAGACCTTTTTATCTACCACGATAATTCACAACTGTGATCATCATTGCTGTTTACATCCCACCTAGCACTAGCGGAAATGCTAATGCTAGCAGAGCATTGGGTGAACTCTATGGGATAGTTAGCGAGCCTGAGACAGCCCATTCTGGCGGCCTGTTCATCCTCACAGAGGATTTCAACAACACCAATACCAATAGACAATAGTCCTATTCCCCAAATTTTACCAGCATGTGGACTTTGCAACACGTGGGAAAAAGTGGCTGCATGCTGTAGCATCTTACACTCAGCAGTACCGTAAATTTTAAAAATTAAAACAAAAAATGTAAAAACATAAAGTGGTGGCTCTAAGGGTGGACCAGTGCACCCGAAATATTAAGCCTGGACCCCTCTCTGGCCTCCCCTAATTGTAAGGCGGGAAAAAAAAAAATAAATGCGGAAACAGAAAATAAATTATGTTATATTGTCGGACCATTTAGGTGATGGACCCATTGGATTTTGAGCGATCAAAGTTCTCAATTCAAAAATCTTTGGCTCTGACTGAGACCGTTCTTATAATACATCCATGACTGAGACCAACTTGCCTTCAAGTCAGGAGACTGCGAGGCTCTCAGCTCAGCCAGAGCCAAACTATCTAGGGCCATCAAAGAGGCAAAGCGCACCCACTCAGAGAAAATACACAACTACTTCAAGGACTCCAGAGGCACACGGCGCATGTGGCAGGGAATTCAAGCCATCAAACAACAAACAAACAAACAAACACCCCAGATTTGTAGCAGGGATGCCTCCCTGCCCCATGTGCTGAATGACTTCTATGCATGCTTTGAGGCACAGAACAACAAACCTGCGAGGAAGACCACCCCTCTGCCGCATGACCAAAGCCTCTGTCTATCCGCAACCAAGATCGTCCCAGTGCCAAAGAAATCAACTGTGTCCTGTCTCAATGACTATAGGACTGTAGCACTCACACCGATCATCGTAAAGTGCTTTGAGAGACTGGTACTGAGACACATGAAGTCCCAACTCCCGGAACAACTCCACTCACTGCAATTCGCCTAACCGGATTGCAATGCCCCAACCGGACAATTGGCAATGCAATCTCAACTGCCCTCGACCTGACTCTCTCCCACCTTGACAGAATGGACAATTACGCCATAATGCTGTTCATAGACTTTAGCTCAGCATTCAACACAATCATCCCACAGAGACTGATCGGGAAGCTGAACCTGCTGGGCGTGAACACCTCACTCTGCAACTGGATCCTAGACTTCCTGACTGACAGACCTCAGTCCATTAGCATAGGAAACAACATCTCCAGGGTCACCAAACTGAGCACTGGATCCCCCCAAGGCCACTGCTGTTGACTCTGATGACCCAAGACTGTGCTGCACAGCACAGCTCAAACCGTATCATCAAATTTGCGGACGACACAACAGTGGTGGGGCTCATCAGCAACAGCAATGAGTCTGCATACAGAGCTGAGGTCGAACAGCTGGTAGACTGGTGCCACAACAACAATCTGTCTCTAAATGTTGACAAAACAAAAGAGATGATTGTTGACTTCAGGAGGAATTCCAACACTCACACTCCACTGAACATTGATGGCTCTGCTGTAGAGACAGTTAAAAACATCAAGTTCCTGGGTGTGCAGATCACGGAAGACCTCACCTGGACACAAAACACCACCACCATCATCCACTTCCTTCAGAGACTAAAAAAGGCCAGCTTCCCCCTTCCATCCTCACCACCTTCTACAGAGGTTCAACTGCATTACTGTCTGGTTTGGGAACTGCAGCATCGCTGACCAGATAGTGAGGACAGCTGAGAGGATCATGGGAACCTCCCTCACACCAGTCACAGAACTGTACCACAGTTGCCACTGCTGCCTGCTCTCCGCCCCCAGCGCTGACCACCCCCACCCTCTGGACAACCGACACACAGACACAAGCATTGCTCTTTAAATCTGTTTACTATGTTTACAGAAACTACCTGCTGCTGAGTTTACATTATTCCCTTGCACTACAGTCTCCATCTCACAGTTTACACTGTCCTTTGGCACCAGTGTCTTGTTTTACAATTACATTGTCTTTGCACTACTGTCCTGTCTTACAGTCTATATTGTTTCCGTCTCTTGCAGTATTATGTTATGTACAGATTTGTTCAATTTATGTCCTTATGTTTTATGTCGTGTATTTTATGTCTTGCACAGTCTACCCGTTTAACTGTTGCACCATAGGCTCCTGGGAAACAGTATTTCATCCCAAATATATACTTGTGGATGGGTTGACAATAAAGAGAGCCTGAGTCTGAGTGTGTGTATGTGTGTCTCACACTCTATGGTTCCCCTGGCAGATTCATTCTGTGTTGCTGGTGTTCTATGAACTCTGAACCCTGCCACATTCCCTAGATGTCACACTGGCAAACAAGGTAGCATGTGTGCGTTTGTGTTTATCTGTTTGTCTGTAAGGATAAGAGAAATGGTATGTAGTGCAGATGTACAGTGTTCATGCTTGTGTGTGTGTGTGTGTGTGTGTGTATGATACAGAGAGCAAGAGAGATTTCAGGTTTGCACATGTGTTTTGAAGGAGTAGGTATGCGTGCTTTTAGTGACAACTGTACACCATTTCCAAGAACTGAGACCTCAAGCCATTACAAAATGCCTCACCAAACTGGACACAGTAACCCCTCATCTTCCTATTTGCCTGATTTACGTACCAGCATGAAAGGCAGTGTACCTACTGTCAAGAGCAGTAAGTCATAACAGTAGCACCACTACTGTAACGCATTCCTACATCACAGTTACAATCGTAAATCAATGGATTGTGCTGCATTGTATCCAGCATGCATTGTAAATCTCCGGGTTGTGGTTGTGTTTGGTTGTGTGTGTGTGTGTGTGTGTGTGTGTGTGTGCGCGCGCTCTTTGTTCTGATCGTTATCATCTGATGGTGATGAATGAGAAAGTGACCTCTTACTTATTTTACAATGCCTGATACTGAATTTATTTGTATATCAGTCACAGTTCAGAGAGGCAGGAAGTGAGAAACGGTGAGTATGGTAAATTAGGTTGAAGTTATGGAAATAATTATAAATTATTGTATGTTATTGTATATACATTATGTCTTTTAGAGCTAAATGAATGTAAGTCATGGAATAGCCTTTTGTGTATAAAAAAAAACACGATGATGACTTGCATGCATTGTAAATCTCCGGATTGTGGTTGTGTTTGGTTGTGTGTGTGTGTGTGTGTGTTGGACCTGATATCCAGGTTTGGCTTCATACTCTGACTACCAGTCTATCCTGCCCCATGGTTGTTAATGATTTCGAAATCATCTGCTGACAAAAGAATTAGAGAGAGAGAGTGTGTGTGTGTGTAAGATTTTGTGTTGCGCAACGTGCTTTTCAGTGTGCGCTGTTATGATCATTGAGGGAGGCTTTGGTTTGGGCCCGCACAGGAGTTCCTATCCTTAACAACAAATTAAACTTGGCATACTGCTTTGTTTGTGTGTGTGCCAGCAGACACCACACTGATGTCTTTTCAGAATCTCACAGTCAGCCCGTGTCTCAGGACACAATCACCCAACAACCTGGTAACAGTAGTCATTACGAGCCTGTTTGTGTGTGTGTGAGGCAACCTCAGGATCCTGCCAGGTTAGCGGTGTGTGTGTTTACAGTTGACCAGCCACTTCCTAGTATCACTCTGTCCTCATATCAGCCATAACCCTTAACCCATCCACCTTATCTCTGCTTTCATTACAATGCCAAACTCTTTATATGAACTTCTATGACAATTTAACTGTGTAATAACCATTGTATGAGCTATGAACAGCAACATGAGCTCTTCTTGACCCACTCGCAAATAGCATACCATTTCACGTGTGCTACTGATGAAGAACAATAAATTATGAGGTAGAAATGAATCAGAGTGAAAGAAGTCGGTTTTCGATTCACACCCACACTATTTGGCTGTCTGCTCAGAATGTGTTAGAAGTAGATTTGAATACAGACCACTGACGTCTCTCGCCAGTGAGAAATGTATCAGCGTGACTCATGAACAGAGACAGACAGACAGACAGAACACATGGTAGTTCCCACTTTTTGTTGCTGATGTCACACTCAAAGCGATAGCTAGGTTTCAGGCCAGAAATTATTGTCATAATGCATTCAAAGCCACAGTACACAGACATACAGCAGCGTTGCACCCCTGCTGGGTTGGGATCGATTGCCACCAGAGCCTTCTCTCCTGTGTCGCCCCCTACTCTGTTTTCATGACGACTGTCGACTGCATGAAGAACAAACCACGTTGAGAGGCTGCCTACTTTCCTTTTTAAAAAAAAAACAACAAGAAGCTTCATTCACATTGGCCCATGTTACTGCCGGTGGTGAAAGTTTCTGTTGTATTCTTGAAGCGTCTACGAGGTCGAGGTTGAAACGTCCTTCATGTCTCGGGTATGGCGCAAGGCAAAAGAACGTGAGAAGTTCTTGTGAACTTCCACAGCCGCAGCAGGACACGAGGAGTGGAAATAAAAATACATTTTCTTGCCTCTTGCGCAACAAAGATGCTGTCCTTCCACATTTTGAAAAATCAGAAGAGAGACTTTCCCTTCTCACTTGTTTGCCTCCCTACACACACACCCACACACACGCGTGCGCTTCGCATGAAATATAAAGTGAAACCGAAGACACAAGAAGCTGTCAGGCGCACCTCAGGTCAACAGCAGGGGGGTCGCGGCCTCGACCCGTAAGATGTGGAAACACGAGACTCGTTGAATGACGTGTTAAGTGTCTCTCAGGGATACTTTGGTACATGACAGCACGGTGACAAGAGGGGGGTGGGAGTGTGTGTGTGTGTGAGAGAGAGAGAAAGAGAGAGAGTCTGTCTGTGTGTGTATGTATCTGTATATCTGGCTGCCGTTCTGTCTGCCAGTCTGTAAGGGTAAGTAAGAAAATCTACGTAGCGCATTCGTACAGCGTTTGCAATAACGCGGGAGTCAGAGATCCGCCGGTCGGTCCCCAGGGCACCTCTCATCCCCTGTAGATGGTAAGACTTTACAAGGCCGGCCTCTGCGTTCCCCCTCAGTGAGTATCACAAGACATGTCAAAACAAGGACAGGAAGCCAGCTGTAAAAGTCAAAGCTCTCCTTCAAACAAACAAAGAAAATATAGATGCATGCAGACACACACTCGCAAAATACACAAATACACACATGAGAGAACACACACACACACACAAATATGAGAATGGAGATACACAAATGTGAGTGTATATACAAATACAGGGAACTACACACAAATATAATTAGGAAGACACAAGAATGGAGACACACACAAATGTGAGTGTATATACAAATACAGGGAACTACACACACACACACACCCTGTGCGGCGTGATGGAGCAGTGGCTATGAGACAGCCTGGGAACTGCTAGTGCACTAATGAGGTCTATCCCATGGGGATTTAGTACTGCACAGTGGAATGTGGCTCTGCACTCTCATGACTGACCTGCCCTGACACACACACACACACACACACACACACACACAGAGCTACTTTACTGTCCAAGAGCTGCCCCTTTTACACATGAATGAGAACAGATAGAAGCCATCCAAGAATAGGACACTTGTAATTTGGTAGGTACTGCATTCGTTACACAGCTAACAAGCACAATGTGGAATTTGACATTAATTTGATACAAGAGCAACGACATGCAGGAAGAGAGGGGGGAGCTGGGTAAAAAAAAAGAAAAGAAAATTGACTGAGGAGGAAAAATAAATTAGGAAAGAGAATAACCCAGACCGACAGAGAATTATGAGGAGGTAGATCTCAAACAGTTTTATTTGCATTTAAAGGTGCCCTACATTATTTTTGTATAATTTCAGCAGTAGCACTATTGAGCAGTGGTGGGTCCCCATTGCGTGCTCGTTGCAGTCCGTGCACGTCAGTGCATGTGCATGTGGAATCGACGGACTGACCTGTCGAGGACACGCAAGCTGGTAGTCAAGCCATATGAGGAAACTCGACCCAAATCTTGCAGAATGAGGTAAAACTGGGATCCAGTTCATAGATTATATATGTAAGAACTATACTTTGACCCACCGGGACCAAAACAAGAGGTTTAAAAAAAATACTGACATATTCAGATCCCATTCAGATCCCATTCAGCCTCTTTAACGTTTGTTCGAGAGATTGGCTCCTGGTCTGGTTGTGAGAACCAGAAGTTTTGTGAAACGGACAAAGTGTTCTGGAGCAGACAGACCCTATCACACGTGGCCTGTCGAGTGGACCGGCTGTTAGCTGATAGACAGACAGCACGGGTGCCTCTGTCACGACTCTCACATATCACACAGAGAGTGCTCAAGAGTCCTTGACTCTTCAGTGAACGTGAAAGCCTTGAGATGAATAATCTTAGGAGTGTGTTTCGAAATGCTTTTGAGAAGTCAGCACACTTGCAGTTGTATAGTCAACCCAAGCTATTTGGAGTGTGAATGTGATGAATCACCCAAAACTACACAACCTCTATTGTCTTTAAGGAATGTACACAACACTCACATTTAGTGTTTAGGCTTAGGGAAAAAACATTCCTCATCTGAAAACCTAAAATGGACTTTTATGGTTTGAATAAAAGTGACTTGACTTTGGATTATAGTGGGTTGATTCAATTCCAAATGTTTCTTCCTGTTTTTTTGTGAATGACGTTTTTTTATTTTATTTATGTGGGTAGAAATATTTTACAAACATTGCAGTCGTGAAAAAGTGGTGTTTCTCATTTCAAAAGTACGCATAAAGAGAAGAAGAGAGAGAGAGAGAAATATATACTGTATATATATATATACTGTATATACACACATACAGACACATGCGTATACCCATGGTTATAAATCCATACATCTACGTATAGCCTACACATGTATACATAAACACATATATGAAAGCACAAATATACACATGTACAGTATATGTACTCATGCGTACCCACACCTACAGATACACTATAGAGCACCACTTCTGAGATAAACACTGATTCATAGTCTCAAGATCACTTGTGAAAAGTGAAAGACTTGACCATTATAATTGCAGAGGCCCAAGCTGCTATGTTTTTAGCATTGACTCGTATGTAATTTTGCAGTCGAATGTTCCAATATCAGAAAATCTGAATAAGATTTGTTGTGCAATTAAACCATTTTTTCATAATTGCTTTCTTTGCTGCTGTTGAAGAACACAAGGATAGTCACTTATTTTTGCAAAGGCAAATTGCAAGAGCCAAAATCACCTCAAAGAAACTTGAAGCTTGGAACATAATGGTATATTGATACCTGAGACATTAGTTATACAAACTTTCACAAATGCCCATAAATCTATCAGATATCAGAGGGTAATCCCAAGACACATAGATAACTGCCTAGAGCATCACACGAGCAAAACATGCAAAATTTTAATCAAAAACAGCAAGGAGGGGTAAGCTAAGACCTATGAATAAATGTATAATTTTTCAGTTGGTGGGATAGATTTTTTGACGATGATGAAATATTACTCCATCTATCCTTCCATTTCCGCACTGTCTCATCTCATTACATCCAAGATGTTAACACTGAGACGCTCAGATAGTGTAAAAAGGGTTATGCGAAAATGATCCACTGTATTTTATTGTCACTGGCAAAAATAGGAGCCTGTCCTATTATACGGCTCATCACAGCAGCAAGATAGTGGTCTGGTCAATGTTAATCATAACAGCATTCATTTATGGAGTGTGGCATGATCTGTGTGTTGATGGCTGCCCTAAGAATGACCGCTGCGCATACGTCCCCGGAGATAAACACAAGGCCACCGCTAACTGCTCCAGCTCCAGCCACGCACAACTCCGTGTCGTAGCGGTCGTGCACGCCAAATGCCTAGCAGGCCTTTGTTTTGGAAAATGTGACAACGGTTGCCATGGAGCTTGTGTTTAATCCATTGTAATTAACCAAGCCCATTGATTGCACAATGCTTTCCCCCTGGCTCGCCTCAGTCAGCAAGCAGCTCTGAACCGGACGCCTCATCAAGCACCACATTAACCATTGTTTATGCTGACACTTTCCCAGAATGCCTTGTCCTTACATGGCCCAACAGGGATATAGGAAGTGAAGGAGGTGGAGGGGAGAGTGGACACTGAGGATCATTTCAGGGCTTGAACAAAGTTGAGGTTTATTGTTTTGAAATTGGTCTGGAATCTGAGCTCAGAGGAATTGAGTTAAAAAGAATTTAGACAGGTTGCTATGAGCAACGAGGTGAGTGACAGTATCAAACATATAAGGTTTCTAGAATAGCAAATGTGAGGCTCAGTTTTAACAAAATGCTCTGGTGGTGAAGAGCTTACATCTCTTGTTTGAATGTGAATGTTTTGTGGCGATGTGGCCATTTACATTTCAGACATTTCGTGGCTGACTTCCTGTTACAGTAAAACCTTGTTTATCCATAACCCCCCCCCAACAACCTGTTGAAGTGCTTGAGTTGAAAACATCAAAAGGTATATTCTCAATAATTTCTTGATTTCAAATTCACTTTGCCACCTTGTTTTATTTTATTACATCCATTCAGTTGAAATCTATTACGGTTCAAGTCTGAGGTTTCAGATACAAAAGGTCTACTGGATGGCCCCTATTCACTTTGTTCTCTGTCCCTCTGTAGTCCAGCCGCTGTGTCCTGGTGCGGGTCATCCAGCCTGATTTAAAGTCAATTAGCCCTGTCTCGCAACCCCAGGGGTGACGAGCTGGGGCTCGCATGTCCCATCGGGCCTGACCTTGACATGAGGGACTGAGCCAGCGCTCACATATGGCCAAACCCTGGGGTGGGGAACAGCCAAGGACAGGACAGGAAGGTCCTGGTCAAGGTGGAGGTGGAGGCATGGAAGTGAGGGTGGTGTGGCTCGCAATCTTGATTGAGAACATAACTGTGTGAACTTCACTTTTTCCTCCTTCTAAGATTATATGTGAAGGGACCTAGGTCACAGATTAAAAATATAGAATGTTTAGGCATCCTGTTTTACCCATTTTACTTGTTTTACACATTTTTCTCTTATAACTAAAAGTCTAAGGGCCAAGTCTGTGGGGCGCATAAAACATTAAACTCAATCTAAAACCTAGAATCCTCTGCTGGGGATTTACAGTGAAAACATTTCTAATATTCCAACAGTATGAAAACGCAATTTCATACGCTTTTGTGGTCAGTAAGAAGGGGTTCTCCTGAAGTTGAAGCCTGCTTATTTTACAGTTGTATTAAAGCATGAGAAAGCTGTATCAGATGACTCGGTGCAGTAAAACAAGGTATTTCTCTTTTGAGGGTCTGCTCAAATTAAATGACACAAGATGGAAATACAGCAGATGGGCTTGCCTTTCAAAACAGTGTTTACTGCAGTGTGTGTGTGTGTGTGTGTGTCTGTGTGTGTGTGTGCGCGCGTGCGTGTGTGCGTGTGGCTGAACAGTTGTGCAACTGTAGGCCATTTGCCCAAAGCAAATAACAACATTCTCAGAAGAAAGAGGATGGGTTTTGTGTAAGGTTGGCCTGTCAATTGCACTTTTTTTGGTTTCTATTTTCCACAAACGTTATTTGAGTTTAATCAGCAGGACTTGCACAATTTTCTGTTGCATTTGATGTTGAGCAACACATTGACTGATAAAGGTCACAAACCGTTGTGGCACTCCTTTCAAAAACACCTTCCTGAAATACACCAGAACATAGATATGAATCATAAGCTGAACCATTTTAGCAGTCTCTTAATCACAGTCTTCAACAATGAACTACCAGTGGTTAATGGGATATTTCAAAAGGTCACCAGGTTTGCACAAACGCATTGCTAGATAGGCTCAACTTGTAAGGGCCTGTAACTCTTCTATTGCATTCCTACATAACCATAACCTCTGGAAGCCAGAGGTTGCCATGTGAAAGTCTCAAGTATTAGTCTCTTCACAATTCTGACAGACAGAAATGTAAATTATTGACCAGACCATTGACAAAAATAATAATATTAAACTTTAATTATATAGCACCCTTCGTACAAGAAATGGAACCCAAAGTGCTTACAATAAAGAAATGATATGCACCAAGTGCTTCACGTGAAAATAGACAGAATGAACATAAAAACAGGGATAGAATTAATTAATTAATTGCCATAATTAATAACACAACATGAAAAATAAAACCCACTTGAAATAATAATAAAAACATAAAGATGAAAATAGAATACAAACACTTCTGATTTCCCAAGTCAGGAAAAGTTCCCTGAACTTTGCACACTACGTACAAAATGCCTAACCTATGGAAAATAATGAGCCATGAATCTATACAAATAAAAAAGCATTCAAACGACTAAAACTGGCCAACTCCAGAGTCCTGCCCCAATTAGCTTATTGATCATAAACAAGAAACAGCTGCATTAAATAAATAAATAATAACCCTGTATGAAATGATCATAAAGTGGAATTTGTTTAACCTGTAGTAAAACCTGCATTAAAAGCGGAAATCGGAACACCTGCGTCGGAAAGTAAATATGAGGGATGATGAAACAGATGTGGTGGTAACAAGGTATACCCTTAGCCTGTCAGCACAGAAGTCATTAGTAAGTCAACAATGACCTGTGCGCAAGCATATGGAGGG
>OMKK01055720.1:0-17354 GCA_900302305.1 Polymixia japonica | reverse complement strand
AAGCGGACACGTCAAATCGGAGATGCTTAGGTGAATTTGGCACAACACCTCGAGACAGCTCAGCGGTGAAGTCTGGTGTCCCAGAACCTCCCGACTCCATAACCTGCTCTCAGCACCGATTAGATCCACGCCCATCTAAACTACCCTGACATTGCACTTGTACACTTTGACTTGGCACACATCTCACCCAATATTTACCACCTAACCTTCAATCTCAATAGGCTAATGTGACAGCCCTTTCAGCAGGTCAGATCCACAATTGTATCAGCAAACAAATAGATTTAACTATATGTTAGTTTGAAATGTATACAAGATAAAACACATAGTCCCTAAAAATAAGAAATAAGGTGTTAAATCAAGCCAACAGGGTGAGGGACATAAAAATCACAGCATAGATAAAGAATATTCCAAACATTGTGCAAGACATAGTTGAATTAAAAGTGAATCTTTGTTTTTATTATTGATTATGAAAATGAACAGGCACCTATTACATGGAGCTTGTACATCCCAGAAACAAGTTTTCAAATATAAATAATAACACACCCCCATTAGTGTTGATCACTCACAACAACCTGCAAGCTATGAATTCAAACCACACTTAAAGAGGGGAAACATCCTAAATCTGGAAGTAAGAATAAAACCAAGAGACGCATCCAGACCCTTGTCATAATCAACTGTAAATGTCTTAAATCTCAACTGATCTACTGTCCACTGAATGAAGGCTTTTTTTGTCCCCGCACTAATGCCATTGTGACTGTATTTACACAATCATTTCAGTCCTGCTGCCATTTCTCACAGCACAGCAACAGCATAGAGACCACTACAGTGAAGCTAATACAAAAAGAAAAGAAAAAAAAAATCATTGGTTAAATAGAAGTCTTTACGTTATCAATATAGTTTTTAGATAGCAGTGTGCCGTAGTAATCTCCTCTACATCATCACATTCACTCAAGATTCACTGAAGAAAAACTCAGCTAGACCCGGGGAAAATAAAAGCAAGATACAATACAAACAACCCAAGATGGAAAATTCAAGTATTCCTGCATGGATGGCGATACGAAACATTTCTTTAGGAATGGAGTGATTATAGTCTGAAATGACACAGAGCCTCAACAGGTGAAGATCTAAAAAAAAAAAACTAAAAAAAAATATATATTTTTTTTTTTCCAATATTAACCGTTACATAAGTCATGGAATTAACTCATGGTTCTCGCCATGTCTGGTGCCAATACGAAAAAGCAGGGTTTGAATTGCATGCGTCCCCACTGTAAAACTACTAAATGTTTTGACCAACAGCATTGTTGCTGACTGTACACGTCCAAATTTGCAAAAGATGCGACTTAACTTTCAAAGTAATAAAGCACTCCAATAGTCATTCTGCTATAAAGTAAATCCACCAATGCTATTTTTGTCACATCATCCAACAATTCAAAGAATTATATACAATAGTTTCAGACATGTTATAATTTTACAACGTAACAGTCTCTTTTGGTGAAAATATAGTTAAATTCAAAATATCTGATAGGAATCTTTTTAGAGGTGATCTCTTTATTGAAAAAAGTACCTGAGCCAAAACTCTGACCAGGGGGAATCACAAAAGCGTTGCCTTTAAGATTTCTATACGGACTACTCTTTCCACCATTCACTACCTTTCTGAAAATCAAAATAGAGATTATAAATTAAATAACATAAATAAACAGTCCAAAACATACTGACCCATCAGAAACACCCAACCCCCTTTTCAAAGCATCAGCTAGTTGAAAAAAAAAAGTACAAAAAGAGCTCAAGACAACATTTAAAATCAGAGACAATTCGGAAGATTAAAGCATTAATCTTAAAAAATGAAACTAAATCAAAAGTATCATACAAACAAAAGTGGATCACGTGACAATGTTCTCTTACAGACATTCGGTACATGGAAGTGATGCTGTTGCACATCTTCTAGGATGGACCGGTGAACAACACTGCATGAGTTCAGCCTACCTTTCCAAAGAGATGCACACTGAGGTCATTGGCTAACTTGAGTTTACCATTACATATCTGTTTTAATCGTTTCAGTACCAATATCCTGTCTACAGCAGGAAGAACTGCGATCAGGTCTCAAGTTGGAAGATGAAGAGAACGGTTTTGACTCTTGATAGAATGGTTAAAAACAAACCCTTCTACCTGACAAATAAGTGGAGAGCAACTTACAGTGAGACTGTAAATTGGGAATAACATACTAGTTGTGCCTTTTTAGTTGGATACTTTCACAGTGCATATAATGAAAGGAAAAAAAAGGATGAAGCATTTTCTTGGGGTAACGATGGTCAGATCCCTTCAATAAAACTATTAGATTTGGATTTTCTCTTTGTAGGCCCAAGCATGCATCCATCATTGTTATTATTGCACAACACAAGGACCTTAAAATGCACCCATACACAAAAAGAGATAACAAGAATCATATTAAAACAAGAATTATAATAATCTCACTACAAATCCACCTTGCTTGCTTGCTGCATTACTACCTTTTTGCCAAAAAACAATCCATCTTGGGTGCATATAAACGTTCCTTAATCTTCTTTTCTATATATCAACCAGCTAAAACATGCATCCAACTGCCCACGGGGAAATGCAGTCAAGAGTCTCCAGCGCATGGTGTCCATTTTTCCAGTCAAAGGTCAGAGTTCAAAGACTGAATGATTAAAAAGTGCTTTATGTAGGTCAGTAGGACTTCTTTCTTCTGGGATTATTACAAAGTTTGTACATTAGCACGTATCATCTGTGAAGGCAATATATGCAAACATTGTGTGACTTTGAACCAATATATTGGATGACAAGTGGCAATTCTATTATTGTGGTTTAAAATGATCACTGTGACATAAAAAGCTGAAAATACTCACCATGATACCACCATTTTGTTTTCTTTGGATTTTTGTTACATGTTCTTACGTAAAACGAGTTATCCGGCGGTCGTCTCTGCAGAGGACAACATGATTCAATAATATATTAAGTGTTCCACCCACTCCCATAACAACCGAGTGTTCTACATGCTTCCCATAAACATCAAACATTCTAAATGCTTCCTGGATTCTAACATAATTCTAATACTAAACATTCACACTGTTTACATTAACCACTGGTGCTCCCCAAGGCATCGTTATGGGTCCCTTACCTTTTCTTTGCAGCTGGACAACATGCTGATTATGCTAAGACAAACTGATTGCACTGAGAGGGCTGGTGACCAATCTTCTGTTAGAATAGATAGACAGATGTGGCCGTTGCTATACACATGGGGATGGACAGGTATATTCTCTCCTGTGAACATTACCTGCGAAAATGAAACAAATAAAAGAAACAAATTAAAGCACAATTGGATCAATGTATTCAAGTTGGAAGATCACCCCTACCTTTCAGGGCACCACCAACAAGTTTTACATGGTCTTGTCTACAACACCCAGCAACATTATTAAAGGTTTTGACCCCAATTGGGTTTGAATAACCTTTTTTTAGCTTTTACATTGAAGTAGGGGCGGTTAGAGAACCAAACTGGGAGAGTAGACGGCTGGAATGAGTTCAGATTTTCGCATTAATAGCAGAAAATAATGAGACTTGCTGTATAAGCTCAGGCTTAGTCCTCTACAGTGACATGAGGCTGCGGGATTAGGACAGAGGGGCCGGAATAGGGTGAAAAAGGAGGAGAGAACGGGGAGGGGGGACCAGGAGAGGATAGCAAAGAGGAGAAATGGAAACTAGGTCTAAAAAAAAAAAGGGTAGCGGGACATGTTGGCAATTAAAAGGGGAGAGAGGCCTCGAGGAAGATACAGGAGGTGTTAGGAGAAGAGGGGAGCTGAAGTAGAAGGGAGAGTCAGGATGGGGTGGAGGACAGTGGAGGGTAACAATGGCTAGAGGCGGTCCGGCACCAGAGAGGGCCTCACATGAGTGACGGCCCCACATCGCAGGGAGGGGGGAGGCGGAGAATGACAAGTAGAGAAAGGGAGGGGGTAGAAGACAGGTAATGCGCAACGCCTCGCGAGGCAGGACGCAGCTCTGACGTCGCGAGTCGTCACTTGACGAGAGGCCGCTGTGACAGACACAGACGCTACACGGTACACACCAATAGCAGAGGGTATCGCCTGGGTTTGAGTAGGTGGAATGATTGTGCTTTTTTTTAAAAGCGACACACATCATATAAGCCCACCTCCTTCACAAACACACAAGTTGGCACAACATACAGTTAGAAATGGATCCGCTCGCACAATAATTAACGGCCTGCGCTATCTCTGACACTGTCCCTGGGGCAAAAAAACAGGACCACGATGACAACCTGGCGTGCGTATTGTGAGGTGGGTAATAGCTTGGTAGTTGGATCTAATTCTCTCCGGCCTATTTTTAGGCGAGCAGACTGCTGATATGTGAAATAAGATTGGTGAGTTAAGCTAATCCCCTCAAACGTGGCTACAGTAGGCGCACTGCACTTGTGTCTCCGCGAGTGAATACGAGCGCCAATGTTTCTGAGGCAGGGAAGCTTCCTTTTAGCGACCGCAGGGCGTTTCATGCGATGTGTTGTCGGCAACCAGGTAGTCGGCATAGAATCTTAATCTTAATAACACAAAACTAATACACTATTGTGGATTAGGGCATATAGTATCAAATGAGTACACAGAATATTTTCCTCACACTTTACTTCCAAGCCTGCTACACATGGCTTTGCTTTGATTGCTGCTTTCATGTGTTATGAATTTCCTTCCTGAATGATCAGCGTCAGACTCTCACTGACGTGAGTGTTCAGGTAACCATAAACGTAAATAGCCAAAAGAAGTCCTTCCTACTGTCACCTCGATAAAAATGGTCTTCAGTCAGGAAAAATGGACAGTTACCAAGCAACGCTCGGCGCCTCGTCAGAGAGCAGCCGGATGTTAAGTCAGTGAAAGTGTCCTTTGGTTGAGTCGACACTACACAGGAATAAGTCACTGCTGCTTACCTGAGGTGAATCAAAAGGATATCGACTACTAAATTTGAAAAGCAGCTGAAACTTCTCTCCTTCATAGAGTGTGCCGGGCGCTCCTTCCATATCTACAATCCACCTGAGGATAAATTAAAAGAAAAAGACACTTTAATGTAAACGAGACACATCGTCACAATGGCATACTATCAAACAATGTGTTTGTACACATTACATTGATCACTCGAAGGTTTACCCTGATGATTGTCAGATTTACCCAAATGAATACCACTGGCAAGAGCAGGGAAAAATACTAATGATTCAAGAAGAAGAGTATGGATTCCTGGGCCTTTCTATTGGTTCTGTGGCAGGGGTCGATATTTTATTAGCCAACTCTCCTGTGGCTGTTCATTTCTCCCTTCAGGTTAGTGTTTAAAATCCCGAAATCAATATTTCCATTGATCAACAGCTCCCCAGTGCAGCTCGTGTCAGAGGTTTAGGCTTCTGTTTATGACCTCGTATGCAGGTGTTGAATGAAGGAATTGATTGCGCTGTGACTGAAGGGAAATGTCGTTTCAGGTTACATCACTAATGTATGGTGTTATGAGCCTGGTATCACGGTCTACTCGAACCGTCCAGAAATACAAGCCGCAAATTCTGCATGGCCTATTTGTTTCTAGGGTAATCAATAGTTAAATTCCTCTGGAGAACATTTTTAAACTAATGAGATAAAAGTCGATAGTAAATAAAAATGTTGATATGCGGTCGTATCAGTTTCGCATTACCAAAAGGCAGCGAGTGTCACAGGAGGTCACGATAGTGAAGTGCAGATAAGGCCAGGTTTTTCTAGTACGACCAGTCCTTCACCCTACATTCTAAACCTCAGTATAAAGCAACAAATCGGCCAGCACTCAAAGATACGGGGATAATTCAGTCATTTTTTTAAACACTATGACACGACAGCATACTGTTGTACAATGCGAGCGTCATTTCGGCAATCATTGATTACACCAGAGTCACTGAATTCCTCCGAAAGCAATGACATCAGGTCCAGCGCTGGTTATCCGTTTCACCACAATCTTTTATTTCCGCTTACTCTAACACTTTCATTTTTGAGGAAACTGGCTTGGATTTTACCACGGGTTTTACCACAGATCATATTCTGAAGAACGGTTTATTCTACGGTTTATTACGCGAATGTGTACAATTTAATTACTGAACATATGCAGCTACCTAGGGGTCTAATCTGTTGTTCTGGAATAGATTATTCTGGAGCGCGTGTGTACTGACTTGCATGCGGCTTCTGTCTCCCTCTCACTCAGAACACAAACACACATAATGTGAGTTTGTGAGGCACGCACACAGAGTGACAGTAAATTGTGGTTGTTCCTTCAAAACACTGGCAAAACGCTGGCACTTAGAAGCCAAGAGCTACACCACATGCAAGACGGAAACATTCATTTGTCAATCACTCTTGTATCGCTATTACAACACTTTACTCAGTGTTCCCCATAGCTACATTGATTATATTTGGACACACCAGCCTTGGAATTAACCACACCAAAATAAATGTTTTATTTTGTTTAAATAAATGTTTTATTTTTTTATTTAAAACTGTTTTTGAAAGTTCATCCACCGGAAACGCAAAGATTTAAAATTGTCAAACGATTAACGTCTGTGACCTACAATAACAGAATGCAACTTAAGCCTAACTTCTACTGATATTCATTCTAATGACATTCAATACTAAGCGACGTTATGACAGGGAGTTTATAATAATAATGTGATACTTTATTGATCCCACACAGGACAAAATCTCCTTCAGCCTGACTCCCTCCACAGGGAAGTCACTGCACAGGGTCAGCTAAAGAACAGCTCCCCTGTAGCTGGTAGGGATTCGGTGTCTTGCTGAGCGGCAGTGCTGATTGTTTGCCGACACGGGCCTCAACCCTGCGTCCTCAGCCACCCTGCTACCCATAACCCAGAGCATAAATCCAGCTTCTTAGCAGTATGACACATCTAGTAAAGCCTAATATTAAAGTGCAGTGCATAACATGTGCCCAGGGATTGCCTGGTAAGGACTCAGAGGAGAAGAAAAAGGAACGCTGGTGGCAGCAGCACAATCTCTGACCCAGATTCTTCTGTGCAAGCAGTGCAGATAGGACACTAAGGAGCAATTGGACCTATTGCCGTCGTTCAGGTTATATAGCTCTTGTGTCTCTTCCACTTCTAGCCTGAGGTCCTTTAGCATTATGTCTACATAACAAGTGGATCCCGATTACAACTCCTATCCCACCGAGGCCAGAGGCTGGAGTGTTGATCTACAGTGTTTTACTTACGGAAGGAAAGCTTAGAGGCAGATAGCATCACTGTGCAAGACGCCTAGGCAACACCTGATCCAATCTAGTCCTCTCCGAAAACAGGAGAGGACTCGGAGGACATTCTTCTCAACTTGCTCAAATTCCCCATAGGCTAGTGTTTGCATGATCAGGCCACCAAAAACAACGTTGAAGCTATTTAGTGAAACGAAGGGTGAAACAACTAACAAACTAAGCATGCGCGGCCTCTGCAGCACCTACGCGCAGGGCGCACGGGAGCTCCCCTTGTTTGCAGTAGCTCTCTCCCGTGACGCCATCGCCCAATGCCGTCGGTGCCATTGCACAGTCAGGTGAAAGACGTGATCCAGTGAGCGACACCCAGAGAAGAGAGTGTACTGTATAAACAAAAGCTATAAAACAGAAAAACACACTGTCCCCTTATCGCTGTCACACGTACAGCGTGGTCTCCAATGAGCTTTGGTCCCTGCTCATCTTGAATAAAGCGGATAAGGTTAGCGTGAATGTCATGCAGAAAGAGAGTGTTTGTGCCTAGCTTCGGTGGGACAAATCCCCGCTGCCAGACGTACTGTGAGGGACTATAAACGCCAAGACCAAGCCGTCAGGTGCAACAGACCTTTCCACACTAGATTTCAAGTAACAATGACACACCCGCACATGCAATCTCAAAACAAAGGCGTACACCGAAGAAGGAAGCCAGCTGAACTAGTCCAGAGGGTTGTCATTCATGTTAAAAACACAGCACGTTCATTCCTAAGAGAAAGCCATCTGACCAGATGATTGTTATGCAATGAGGAAGACGTGCAACCATAATGGATCTTTTTATGCTACGAGTCTTGGTTAAAGTCTGGAAACCGCAATCACTATCCATTTAAATGCCTCTTTGAGACTGCAATACTCAAGCTTGCGAGGCTAGTAAAACAGTTTTTGAGCAGAATAGCATCAAGGTAACTGTCAAAGACAATGCAGCATGCCTGCAGCTCAAAGTCATTTGAATGACAGCCAAAAGGTGCCTTGAATTGCTTTACAAGGCCACAAATCAATTCAACTTTACTGCTTATGAGACACAATTTGACTCATGTAGCAACAGTAACCGTGGGGGTAACAAGGGACAAAATGAGGGACATACTGTACAGGCAGAGGGGTCAGCTAAGCAGAATTTGTTCTTTGCTATACTAGCCACACGCATGCATGCCAACTGTTAAATATTTTGTAAGGATGAACAGTGACACTGTGCATTAGAGATGCTCTACTGAGGGCCCAGAGCTGCCAGTCACTGCAATGACCCCAATTCCTCCTTATCAGTCATGGCTATAGCTACAAAACCATCATTTTCTGTGTATCTAAAAACTGCAGCTATGTGCAGGACCAGGAATCCACACAGAGTTCCCGCAACATAAAAAAATTTTATGCCCAAATGAGATATGTTTGTGTTCCATCTGACCAATAAATATATGCTTAACATTGCAATCTTTAGTGAATACTGGAAGTGTTAGCCCTAATGACAGTGTTCTAATGTTGACTTTGTTTTGAGTGTGAATGTCTCTGTCTTTGAGAATACATCTTCTTATGTTGCCATGTCTGTACAAATTACTTGAAGATACTTACTGTGTTATGGTGTTCTGTACACTTTTTTCATTGAGTGTCATACCAGGGGGTGGATCATTTTGCAGAGCTAATAGTTCCTTTTGTAGCCTTTTCTGTTAAAAAGAACACATATTTAGGTTAAAATATAGCATCAAGAATATAGACCTATGCACTGGATTAATTTAGGAGAGAAAGCTATATCAATTAAAATATGAATTAGCCTAACGTACAGAAAGTAATGCCTACTTGGTCTGTCATTACATCCAGGGCGTCTAATAAAAGCTCCGTTCATAAGGTAAACAGACCTCTTTAAAAGATTAGCTACAATAGGCTATATGACGGAATAACTACGGCGGCATGTCATGTAACTTGGTGTAATGTAAAACTCCCCTTTGAGCAGTGAGTCAGGAAGCATCGACTGGAGAGATCATCTATCTAGCATTAAATCAAACTAACCAATTTCTGGTCACTGAATCGACACGTTTGATAAGGTACAAATTCAGCCTGCATGTAAGTTGTGAAGTCAGCCCCATAAACGTTTCGTGATGAAGCAGATCTTATTTGATTGGACACACATATATATACATATATATATATATATATATATACAGTAAATTCAACGATGCACCTGTTCAGATGAAGTTGGACAATCTGCGCACCACCACCTCGCTACCTCTACAGCTAGCTAACGTATCTGTTAACGCAGCAAACAGTGTGGCTAGCCAGCAGTCAATGAAGTCACACGTCAAGAGATACAAAGGAAATGAACAATAGCCTAAAACTGCTCGTTTTTAAAACGATCGGCAATGTGTTACCGCGTTTAAATTTCACCAATATCCCCCCCCAACAACACTCTGGCGTCACACCGTAAGCAGGCTGCTAGCAGCGCTAGCTAGCCTCGGCTTGGGGTTGTTGATCATGATGATGTGCTAGCTAGGCTGCTAGCCAAGAGCCAGGCGCTTACAACCGAGCCGTTTAAATGTCATCATCGTTCGTTTAACGTCATTACTACTTCGAACCGATTCACACACGCAGAGGAAGAGGACGAGTCGAGTGTCCGAAAAGGGACTAGGAGGGAAGGTCGTGTAATTTAATAAATACGCGATCGCTGTCAGTTGTATTCTTACCTGCATCGACGCCATGATGGAAACCCCCCTGCATCAGGACGGCGACGCAACGCTGTACGTCAGCCTGTCACATGGGTGGGGGGAGTGTTGTTTTGACAGAACAAAACAAAGCGCTAAATTGCACGGTTTGCGCTAAGTTGACGGACGACGCCGCCTCTCGTTGCAAGTCTTTAAAGAAATGGCAATGTACGGTACGTCAAAGAGAGAATAGGTTTTTATTGCAAGTTTTGTTTTGTTTTGAAATAACTGTTCAATGACGATTTCGTGCTGAGACGGGTGGGGCGAGGGAAGAGGGACAGTGACCTCTGGTCAACCTGTCTAACATCCCTTGACAATTTAAGATAATTTATTCCAATGGTTTTTCTACTTTAAATTAATAACAAAGTCTATTATTGGAAAAAAAAGTAGTAGACATTATTACAACAGGCAAATACTTAATTTTAGGTGCATCATGAGTATAAATCTTTATACAGTACATGAGTAAGGATATAAAATCATCAGTGTAATCATATTAGAAATTGTCATCTCCAACTCTGTTTTACATTCAGGCCAAACCTCTGGATCAGAAAGATGCTTTATGTATCTATACAACTCAAACAAATCTTGGAATACATGGTTCACTTATGAATGTTATTTGAGTAAGTTGAAAAAAAATAAAGCATAACCCTTCAGCTGCTATCTGGAAAAACCAAGTATACCCGTTTCCTTGTTTGTCCCTTGTGACACTGCCAGAAACCTAGTAGTGACAAATAGCTCGAAACTCATAACACAATCATACCTTATTCTTTGATATAATGCATGAAGTCATATTCTGCTGTGATGAAACATTCATGTTGTTTTATTGTTTTTCTAATGTCTATTGGGTTATAAAAATGCTATTTATTTTGACTATAATTCATTCTCATGCATCTGATTAACCTCTTAGCAGCTTTATGCTTAAACTATCATAAATCCAAATTTGCACTTTATCTTGTGTCAAACAAAGCAATATAAGGCTGAAAGGTTTATGTAGGTATGCAGAGTATAACCACTTCTTTCTGTAGAACATGTACTGTATATTCACCAATAAGCCTTGTAACTTATTGGATGGTGAACTTACATTATACCCACCCCCAAAACTACCACCTCACCACTGTTGACAATTATATTCTTTTTTCACCAGTAGAAACATTTGCGGGTCACTAGGGCAGCACAGGCACAGGGCCAGTCCTTCCTGGCAGATATGCTGTCTGTGACCTTAAAAAGTCATTTAGAATCAGACTATTACCAGTCTCCCTGTATCCATTTTCATCTGACCCGAGTTTTCTATTTTTGAGATTCTGCACTAATGTATCTGGGATGAGATCTAATGTTTCAAGTCATAGAGCAGACATTTTATATGCTGGATATTATCATAATTCCATATGTATATATAATTTAATATGTCTTATAATGCACTTTTAATTAAATGTTAACAAATCTCACAAACATCAAATGTATTTACTGGAAGAATTTAGCTGTCTGCCACACATTTGACAATTGCAAAAAAGGTATTTTTTACTTTTCAAATGTTTTTTTTCCCACAATTGCAAGGAGGACAATACATACCATAATGGCTGCCATTTTTAACATTGCTAAGTTTGACTCCAAAAAGCAAATTAAGTTGGGATTAAGTTTTTCCATTGGATTACATTTTTGTCCCAATTTCCCCCTGGGGAAAACAATTAAGCATCTATTTATCCATTCTTCCCAAATGATGCTTCTAGTACACTGACAAGTGGGTACAAAGAGTGACACTTCTCCAAGATAAACAGTTTTGTTTAAAGGATTTCCAGCAAATGTAAAAAATAATAATAATAAAAGAAATTAGTGTGTGCAACAACTCTTAAAATGTATATCTTGAATAATCTTCCACAAACTTGCAATCTATTTGCATTTGCAATAACAAAAGACCAAAAGGTGTGATGCAGGTTACTTTTGGATGTGGTATTTAAAGTCCAATGAATACAGCAAATAAACAGGTCTTTATTAAGATGGAGAAGTGAGGAAAGACTTCTAGGGGTAACCACGTTTGTCACATTCTGGGGCAACTGGTGCAGCCTGCCATATCCATTTTTATATTAAAATGAAATTCTTTACTACTAATAAAATGAGGACAAAAAGTCAGGTGCAAAAAGAAAACTTTTACATACATTACATTTCGTGACATATTCATTCATATTTTCATGACGTATATGGCAAAACAAGTTAAATAGTCAAAAAAATCTAAAAATGTTTTAAGCTGCTACATTTTCTTTATCATTTTAACAATCCAAGAAGTTTGCAGCCATGAGCAGTTCCAGTGCAATCTCCGGAGCGATGGGGAATTCAGGTATTTCTGTGGAGCTGTTGGTGTAACGGACCTTGTAGGTGAAGTACATGCAGACCTTAGACAGGACATGAGAAGGGATCTCCCTGAAGTTCACTTCATTGGTTTCATTCTCAGCAAACTGACCTGCATAGGGACGGTTAGGCATCATGAGTAATTGGCTTTGACCTTTTCCAGTGCATGGCCTTTCGCAAAACTCATATTTCCAGTGTCACAAATTGATATTTTCATAACAAGATACATACAATAAGAAGCAAAAGATAGGGTGATACAACTTTCTGTATATTGAGAATTTTAGCTTTGAATATCATATTCTGCAAGCCATCTATTAATGAATAAAGCTCTGCAAGATGCCCTGCTTTAACAAAAAATACAGAATACAAGATCAGGGCATGTATTCATCAAGTATCTTGGAATAAGATTTAGCTCCAGGTTAGTGGCAGGTCAAAAATCATCATAAAAAGGTGGATAGTGCCACCAACTGGACAGTTGAGATGGACTATATAAACCAAACTCAGGCTAGCTCAATCCAATACCTATACTAAGCCTCAAGCATATCATCACCAGCAAATTAATCAGCTTAACTTGATGTCAGAGGTAAACTCCCTGTTATCTTTGTCTCAATCTCAATTTCTTTCCCTCTTTAGGCACTTGGGAGGCTAAACCCTGCATTAATCCCATCAGTTTCCACATTTTTGAGGACACAGGCCATTTTCCCCTTTCCATGGGCCTCATGTATAAACTTTTGCGGAGATTCCACACTAAATCTTTACGTACGCACAAACGAAGAAATCTGTGTACGTATATAAACAAAACAAACGGATATATGAAACTGTGTGTACATCAGATCCTGTTCTTTTTCCCTTTATAAATCCCAATCAACTTGAACGAGCCTGTCGCTCCACCCCATTACCTCCACAAAATAGCCATACATGGCTGTTGACACGCCCATTATGAATAATCCAATGCATTTCTCAGTGAACTCTTTAAAGCCAAAATGATAATAATGGCGACATCTGACCACAAAATCAAGAAAATACATTTTGGAGATTGTGAAATAGAGGTCCTAGTTGGAGAAGTAGAGGCCAGAGGTCTCTCACCTGGAGTCAGCAACAAAAGAAAAATTATTGAGTGGCAACATGTCGCGAGTGCGGTTAATACCGTCAGCTCACAGCCACGCACAATTAATGAGAAAAAAAAAAAAAGTCAGACTTGAAGGGGATTGGCGATGTCTTCCAATAGTGCCAAAAAAGCCATTACGTATCATCTGTCTGTGCCATTTTATAGGCCAGCGAAAATGTAGTCTAATTAACATCAACCTGCGAGTATGTCCGTTGCAACCAATCACACAAATAACAAGTTATGTGTTTTAGCCGGTGACTCAAACACATTCTGCTTTTCATTGACTACTTATTAAAACAACATATGAGTCTCCATCTGACAGATCTCCACCTAACTATATTAAAATGTCTTTTACTTTAAGATGAGTGAAATTTTGAAACACTCAGTTAATTTCATTACTTTGCCACTTAGAGTCACCAAATCACCCATTGAAGCCTATAAAATTGTGCGTACGCGTGGTCTAATGTTTGTGTGAAGGTCCGCACATTCTCATGTCAAGTTTTTGCTTTTTATAAATCCCGACGTCTACGTGGGAAATGGCGTACGCAACTTCTGAGGTTGGTTTTGTGCGTATGCAACATTTATACATGAGGCCCCAGGAATCTCCAGTTAACCTCATGACATACTAAAGTGTTTTATCCTTCTTCAATTCTAAGAATCTTTATGAGTAGGCCATATACACAGGTGTTCTGACAAAACCATTAGCTGATTTTGGCCATAATATCTTAAGAATTTCTTTGGATCCTCACCTGGCCCGCTCAGCATGGCTTTGATGGTTCCAGATGTCAAGGCATGTTCTCTCTTAACTATGAATTCATGGCCATCTGAAGAGATCAACTTCACATACATGGCATCTGGCCCTTCACAGCCACCATAGGTTTTCTCTTCACCATCTGTTAGGGAAGACAAACTGACCAACTCAAACAGGTGTGAGCTGCATGCTGAAGAGCTCAAAATAGTTTTGATCTACTACAATGTTTCTAATATCTAGATAACAGAAACAACAAATGCAGACTGTTGGAGTGCAACTGAAATTATCATTGGCACAATTTAGTGCTTATTCACACACCCGTCATGGTGAATACGAAGAAGCATTTTAGCAGTTACAGAAAGTAACTAGTTCATTAATTAGTTGCCTAGGCGACAACGTATGTAAGTTAAGTAAATCTCTCACCCATTCTGTTCTGGAGTTGTGTCAATCCTGAAAAGGAGCACAAACACATACAAAATATAACTAAAACTTTCTACCAACAACAGCCAACAATACACTGGAAGATGATCTATGTATAGTCTATTAGACAGGGTAGACTGTTAACGTTGTGTTGAGACTCAAAGTAACGCCTAGGCCTAGTTCACTAGAGGTATGGTCCACATTAAGCCTTCACTGACGACTATTGTTAAGAGGGACGTTTTCAAAATGCCACTCTTCGGCTTTAACCAAGTATATGATAAATCACGGTTGCGGTCATTGCTAACATTAGCAGATAGGTATTTCACTATTCCCACCCGAATATGACACTACATTAGCAGAGGTTAGGTAGGCTGTGTTGGCTAGCGAGCTAACGCTAGCTACCGCTTAACTAGCCAAGCAAACCAATTTAATTTCTTTTCCCCTGCTATCGAGTGTTTAACGCTTAGACCTACACATCCCAAGACTCCGCGCAATATAAGGTCGAGGTAAGAGCAATAACCAAGTCATTTGAATGTATTTCTGTTTCTTACCACACTACGGGAGAATGTGGAGTAAGATTTCGTCTCAGCTAACGTTAGCCACCAAGCTACTGACACCCGGAAGTAGTTTGATATAAACAGCGCTGTGCGTCACATCGCTTCCGTAGTGAGTGACGCTGTGATTTATAGAAAATATCCGACTACCACTCAACACTAACGCGGGGGTTTGGAAATTCAAGTCAAATTCAGTTATCTGGTCTGCAGCCCACTCTAAATGATCGGGTGGTGAGAAGTCTTCATCACAAATTTTTACTACTGTTAATGCATTTAAAAATTGTGCAATGGTGAATTGCTGCAATGCCTCCCCATGTTTGGAAGAAATAGCACAAAGCTTATGTGCAATGCAATGCACCTGCGTGTGCTAGGAATAGGTTTCTAGGATGCACGTTTTATTTATTATAATGGAGGTTTAATGCATTTATAGGTCAGTTTCATAGGAAGGTCCCTATTTTAAATGGGTGGGAGGGGGAGGGGGTAAATCAATCACTTCTTGAAAACTATTTTACAACAAATAACTTAATGTGATGGGATAACATGGCAAGTTTACACTTGGGTTATGGCTTGAAAAGAGATGACATAGCCATCCTAAACCTACAGGGGGCGCCTGTGTTTCAGATTACTCTTCCCTTCTGTCCGTCCTGGCTGTGATAAGCAGGAGCAGGTGTTGATTGAACATGACAGAGACCTTTTGCAGGCCAATACATTTGGAGAGAGAGATGCCTGCTGCATTGGCACAAAGCCTATTATTCATACATTCAAGCCCATGGGTTGAAATTTGATCAGTTTTTACACGGTACACTTTTTTTGGAGGGGGGTGTATGATCAGACTAATGCAGCTGTTTACTTTTGTGAATAGTGTCAAAACCTTACAATGTTCTTCTTTGTGCACAATTGGGTTGATAACACCGTTCAAGACACCAATGTTTTAACTAAATAAACTGATGAGTGGGGCGAACACTGAACTACTGGTGATGAAAGGAGGCACTCAGTGCCCTCCAAATGTGAGTAAAGTTTGTGACAAGCTTTTTTTTTGTAACAACAACAAATCATGAGAGGTCATAAAGCCTCTTCTAACTGTTACAGGAAAGACGGTGACTGCCAAAGATCAGAGACAGTTGAGCAGCATGCGAACAGTCAGAGTCATGTTCAGAATGTGTCTTTGCCCTGATCCTGACTGGAGTTCTTTTATACAGGAAAAGTGATGACTGCTGAAATCTGAGGCCTCTGAATGGACACAAAGTTATTTGAGCTGTGACACTCAGTCAGAGTACTGTGCTGTTTGACCCCAGAGGTTCTGTCTGAGGGAACGCTGCTCCTCAGGGAAGACTGCAAGGAATTTACACATTTTATTCTTTGCACCTTGGTTGATATTTCAATTAAAGGGGCCACTCATGAGTTTACAAGTATCTGAGACGCGTAACATGTAAGGGGAAAATCCAGTCTGACTCTAGGATGCTGTGTGATGAACTAATGTAACCTTTAATAAATGTGTAGAAATGTCTTAGACCATATTTGGACTTCTTTGCCACTTATTTTCTAGCTCAAGAAACAGGATGTTCAGGGAGAAACGTGAACCGATAAGAAGAAGCTAAACTTTGTGATACTGCACCTGTGCCCGGCTCCCTTTGTTTGTGCTGACTTCATATTCATAAGCAAGATTTAATATTTATTAACAAGTTGTTTGTACACCTGTATACATACCGGTACTGCACAAAGAGAGTTGAGAATCTCTTGTATGCAGCATTTGATGTCTGTATGATTCTTCTTATTGCAATAATAAAATATTTAATACATTGTGAAACAACTGCTCTCATTCATGTTTAATTGTGCGTGCAAAGATTAATTTCCACAACCAATTTGGTGACAAAAGCAGGTTTTGTGTTTTAAAGAAAACGAGACCATCAAGACAGTGTTCAGGACAGTATAATTGTCTGTGCAGCCGCTGGGTTACTACCACAGATATCTATGGTCACTTCAGTACAGTTGGACCCCCAGGAATTTATCTTACAGTAATACCAGGCTATGCTGTGACTGTGTTCCAGAATGTTCTCGTGCCCTCCTGCCTTTTGACTGCAACCAGGAAGAAAGACACATTAGATCTCTCTCTCTCTCTCTCTCTTTAGCCCTCTCTGTGTTTCTCTGCCCCTCCCCCACACACACACAGACACACACATACCCAA
>OMKK01055719.1:0-14899 GCA_900302305.1 Polymixia japonica | reverse complement strand
ATGTGCATCATGTCGGATGCCAATGTGTGCCATAACAGACTCTTAACTAACACAAACGCACACACACACACACACACACACACACACACACACACACACACACACACACACACAGAGAGTTTTCCCTGATGAACATCCTGACATATCCTGAATAGCATAAACCCTTGTTCACTGTGCTTCAAAACATTTGTTTGCATACACATACACACAGTTTAAACACAGTTTAAGGCATATTTCAGAGTGTGTGTATATGTTACTTACACGTTCCATGTCACTAAAAATGTGAAAATACCAGATCAGGAACAGGACAAAAGGGAGTTTTCACCAGAAGCTGCACACACACAACTTGACTCACCTGTTCTTGCAGATGCCTCCATCTTGCTATGGAAACCACCAGGACAGAGAAACTCCCAATCAAACTGCGAATAATTACAAATATAATAATCAACACAAACATCACAAATAGTGAAAACAAGGCCTAACATGAATTAAACACCCAGAATACATTATGAGGGTATGTGGGCACCAAATCTGAAACAAATCCATGCTAAATCAAGATAAATATATTAAACATATTAAGATAAAATAAAATCTTTAACTTATCAAATTTGTCATGGACACATGTGACACACTAAAAAAACATGAAATAACATCTGGTATCTTTACATAAAGTGGCATCACCCCCTTAGACAGTGAAGCAGCTCTAAAGAAACAATCCCAATCTACTCCCCCACACTGACAGTGTCCATCCTTATTGAGGTGTCCCTGGGCAAGGCATCAAACTCTAACTGCTAAAATATCAACCAGCTTAGTAATTTGAATGCTTTCCCTCAGAATGAGGAGTTGGGACAACTGAGCCATATTTAAGACTCTTAACATGGGCACTCAACCAAAAGAGAGCAAGTGGGGACAAGGCCCTGCAAGAGACAGATATCATGTCCAACGGTTGATAAAGACAGTGACAGGGTAAAAAAGGTTTACTGGATGCAATATGGACCTGGTATGGTGGGTCAGCTACCGATGGTCCTTGAGTAAGGACCATCGGTAGCACAAAACACTATCCGATGCCATGATGCACAAGATCTGTGTCAACACTAGAAAATCATACATACAATACTTTGGGCCACATTGAGAATGCAGTCTAAAAAAGTATGAGGAAGTGTGTTACCTGGGAACGAGTGACACAAAGTACACAATAGAGAGAGTACGGATCTGAAATATAAAATTCAACAAAGATTCAGGAAATGTATCTTTTCACACATGACGTTATTATGGATTATATCTTATACACATTAAAACACTTCTATTTAGTAAACATAATACAATAATGTAGCATCTACCTGCTCGGGGTTTAACGTGTCCTCCATGGTAAATATCCAATAATTGTCAACAGTCTAATTTAAACTCACACTAGGTTTTTGCGCGGGCAAAATTACCTTCATCCATGATAGACTTTCATAAAATGTGTATTCTTAACAGAGCACGCCCTCTACAAACATCTGCACCTTGGACCTGAGACCTCACATGCTGTCGTCTAGTCTAGATTAACATTAGCATTCACTCCACCTGGTGTAAGTGTATGTGCAGTGCGTATATGTATGTGAGTATGCTTATGAGTATGTTTGTGTGTTGGCAAGCTACAGTATGTGTGGATGAGCTGGGTGAGGAAGTTCCCTGTAATTATTGAACTGCTTCAAAACTGTGAATCCCCTTTGGAGTAATAAGGATTTTTCTTGTTTTACCAGTCTGTAACTTTGATATGCCCAAAACAATAAAGTTTAATAAAGTTTAATCTTTATAACCTTCTATTGGCTTTTACAGCAAGGTTTTCAACCAAAATCATGAATGAATAAATGCATATATTTTTCCCTATTGCAATAATGAAATTTATCATTCAGTAGTAATGTTGTTGTATGATTTACAGTTTGTCATGTTTCCTTGATAATGTATCACCTCTGACACCTCATATCTCATCTTGTCACCTGCACAGAATGTCATAAGGTCAACACACACACACACACACACACATGCAGAGAGAGAGAGAGAGAGAGAGAGAGAGAGAGAGAGAGAGAGACAGAGAAGAAAGAGACGTAAAATATGTTTATTTCACATGCTGTATTACTCAATGCACGACAATACTTTACTGTTACTATTACAGCGGCTAGTAAATCCACCGCACTGTATAACCATTTGAAATTATCCAAAAACTATGCCAAAATTTACAGGGTCACACAGGGTCATCTTGTGGCAGAAAATGGAACTGAATACTAAATCTTGGGGAAACCATACTAAAAACTTATTTTGCAAAGTAAACGATATGCCTTTCCCGTGTTATTGAAGGATTGTCTTCTCCAAATGGTCAACAGCTGGCTCGATATGATCGCAGTCGTACGGCACCAGTAAACAACTCACGCATTGTCTCCGGTTGTGAACAACAAGTAACACTGTTGATAAAGTTGGTTCAAGCCGATGACGTCGTGAGTTCCACGTTGGCCCGGACGTGGCAGTGTAGCAGCAGACTTTTCTCTCCACACACCTATCTCTATATATATGTATATATCCTATATATACGCTAAGCTTTTCTCTGAGAGGCGAAAATAGATAGATCCTAATAGACACACACACATCATTATCGCCTATCATGGGGCTTACGATCTCGTCAATCTTCGGCCGGCTGTTCGGCAGGAAACAAATGAGGATCCTGATGGGTGAGTTAGCCGGGGTTAGCTAGTTAGCTAGTTAGCTAGGTGGCTAGTGTTACTCTTATCTAGCGCTTTCGAATTTCAGCCTGATGTCAAGACAATGTCAACTTTTACTTAAAATATACAATTTGGACAATAATGTGACTCCGACGTGTTACGGAGTCATTAACAGGATGTAGAAGCGAAAGTCCCAGAACTTTACAAGCCAAGTGAGCTACTGAAGCTAATACGAACAACTTAACTTCGCTGTAACTGATGTGTTATGTTTAATAAAGTGTAAAGAAAAACAGAGGCTGATCGCTAAATGATTTGCATTAGTATTACTTGGCTACAACGTTAACTCTAGGTTAAGATGGGTAACTTTACTCTAAAGTTAATGTCATATTCTGTAATGGAAGCAAGTAAATTTAAATAATACTCCTGGACTCAAGACAGTACTTTTATTTTCGTAGTAAAGTAAACATAGGCTATCAGAAGTATATTAATATGCTATTTTATGGTTATGCAATTATGTAAAATTGTTATAATATATTATATTATTAATAATAAGGAAACTTTAATATAACATGTCACTATGATTGTTGGGCCTCAAGCCTAGACAGTGTTTCTCCTCTGTTCTAAAAGTGATTGTTTACAATACTCAGAGCAAATTAGTTGGCTTCCCATTAGCTGTTGATGTGTGCCCTATCTTTGGATTGATAAGGAATAGACATATCTGAGATAGCTAGAGTGGAAAAAGGCTTATTTTGCAATTTGCACCATATTATTATCTATAGCCTGAACTGTTTTGTCCTACCCCCAATAAATGCAAATATTGATTTTAATCATACTTCAATTCTATACAGTTGGTTTGGATGCTGCAGGGAAAACTACTATATTGTACAAATTGAAGCTTGGAGAAATTGTAACCACCATCCCAACCATTGGTAAGAAATGTTCATTTGCATCCTTATAACTGTCTTATTTATGTTATTTTTCAGTTCTTTATGTCTACCTTACTTATTTGAGCTACATAATGTAGTTTAGTGTAATAATCTCTTCCCTGTCTCTCTTTAGGTTTTAATGTGGAGACAGTAGAGTATAACAACATCTGTTTCACTGTATGGGATGTGGGTGGCCAGGACAAGATCAGACCCCTGTGGAGACATTACTTCCAGAACACACAGGTATGAGAGTGTACACACACACACACACACACACACACACACACACACACACACACACGTATAATTATCAAGTCAGTATCATTCTTGGGAATCAATTTATTGCCACCATCTTTTTGCCCTTCTTCCTTATTTGCCTCATCCCTTTTATTACTTACCTGAAGGGTAATGATCCTCAATTAACTGCCTTAACTCTGCTTTGTCCATCTAGGGCCTCATTTTTGTAGTGGACAGTAATGACAAAGAACGAGTGGCTGAGTCTGCTGAGGAGCTGTCTAAGATGGTAGGTATTTATCATATGTTGTTTGAGAGGGACAGTTATCTATCAGTAGAGAACAGAGAGTGTCAGTTCATTTTTATAATAATTTGGCATTGTTTTTGAGAGGTTCAAAAGCTTTTTGTTTTTTGCTGTTCATTGTCTGATGCTGTGCCGTACGCAGGTGCGACTGATCGCTTTGATAGACAAAACATGAATTAAACATAAACGAGGCATGAATTTAAATTAAGTCATGTACAGGTTTAAATGATAATCACAGCGTGACAAACAGGTTGTCACGTTTTTTATTTGCCTTGTCTCTCGTTAATCATTTACCAGCAAAGCTTACCTTGAGACAAATACAGATTAATAGGCCAAAGACAACCCACTGTTTCAATCTGCCCACTCTGCACCTATTGCACACCTGACCGTCCTGGAAGGGGATCCCTCCATTGCATGTCTTCCCAAGATTTCTTCCATTCTTTCCTAACCAAGGTTTTTTCTGGGAGTTTTTCTTGTCCAATGGAGGGTTAAGGGTCAGGGGGTGTCGTTTTATTCTTGGTAATTGTGGGCTTGTAAAGCCCTTTGAGACTGTAATGTGATGAAGGGCTAACGTTATATAAATAAACTTGACTTTCTATTCAAACTAAAATATTTGCAAACTTAATTAAATTAGGGGTGCCACACAGGATGGCTGTCAGCTTGTGTAGTTTGGCAGACTACTGAGAGCGTAATTGAGTCTTAACAGCAAAACAATTTAGTCCGTCATATCATGTTTATAGCCAAAATCTGTCTGTGTAGATTTAGATAGAATCTAAGTATAAAGCCTATATGTTTGACACCAGAACATCAGATCACATTTAACAGAATGGAGATCCAGTGTTCAGTTCTGATTTGCTGAGTCGTGTGTTAAGCTGTTGTAAACTACCTGATAAACTTGCTGAAGATCACCCCTCTGTTTTCAATGAGACTGAATCACCTATGAAGTCCTAAGCAACCCTGGCCGATATAAAAAAAAAAAATTGTACTTTTTATTTTATTTCTGCCATACTATTTATATATTTTTGTTTTACTTGTTCCTGTTTTGCTATGCACCTGTTTTTAACTTGACTGTGAAGCACAAACATTTTATAAAAGTGCTATGTTAATACAGTTATTTAAACAGTCCTATTTTGCACAACAATTTGGCATTGCATTCGTGTAAAATGGCTATTTACTGCAGTTTTACAAAATGAATGTTGTTTCTCGCTAAGCATTAATGAAACCCACAAGAAAAGCTATGACAGAGTGTCGTCACCTCACTGTAAACGTGAATGACAAAAAAAGGTGATTGTGGTTATTCTGGTTTTATGGTAGCATCTATTTTTCTCCTAGTTGTTGGTTGACGATTCTGATCCTTTTGTTTGTTTCAGTTGCAAGAGGATGAGTTGAGAGAAGCTGTTTTACTGGTGTTTGCCAACAAACAGGACCTTCCCAATGCCTTATCAGTCGGCGAACTCACAGAGAAACTCGGCTTACAGAGCCTCCGCAGCAGAACCGTAAGTCACAAATATAAGCTTGTTCTCCACATTTGCAGGTAGATGCATAAGACATGCAGAACCACAAACCCAGATATCCTCTCCGTTAACACCGTACCCTCTCTGACTCCTCCCACAGTGGTACGTTCAGGCAACCTGCGCCACCCAGGGCACAGGACTGTACGAAGGACTCGACTGGCTATCCACGGAGCTGTCCAAGCACTAGTGATGGATCGGCTGGACGGAAAAGAGAGTGTGACAGACGGAGAGAGAGAGAGACAGAACACCGGAGAACAGGAGAGAAGACAAAGACATTCAATCAGTAAATATTTGGTCTTCAAACACCTGTGCTCACCAAAAGGACAAGGCTGGTGGACAATGCGATCGACATTATTGCAACATCTTAATATCCTTCTCCTATACTTTTCTTTTACTTTATTATTATTATTATTATTATTATTATTGTTATTATCCCTTCACATAGTCTCTATTTTTCTCCTTTTGTTGCCAACCTCTCACAACAACGTAATAACGCTTTCATCTGCATGATGAGCAAATCGGCTTTTAGGAAAAGTCACCGAGACGGCGAGGAGAGTTGTATTTCTCATGACACCTTGGCAACCGTACGGCCATATTTGGTAGAAATTGCCCATAACCACTTCTATAACGTTGGGACTTTTTCATAGTCGTTGCGCGGGATATGATAATCAAACCCTAGAGCTTTTTGGTGAAGGACAACTTGTAGGCTACCTCAAGCTGTTCAGCTCCACTAGCCCTCACGGACATTTGACTCCCGCAGACCCGACATTTTACTCCTCACTGATGTTTCCTCGCTCACGTGCCAGCTCTTTTCTATAAAGGACCGTAGCTTGTAGAATGAGATGGAGAAGGATTGCAGTGATTTCACAAGCAGGTGGGTTTCGGTAGTATGGAACCATGTGGATCTCTCAGTAAATGGAACCAAAAAGGAACATTGTGCCTTCTGGCCCCGCTTTACATAAATCTGTGTAATCCTTTCTTATCTCATTCTGAGGTCATGTTCTCCTCCTAAGATGCTTTGATATTGCTGTTTTTCTTTTTCTTTTTTTTAAGACGAACTTATGCAATTGAAGACATTTCCTTCTGTGCTCTGATGTAAAGGTGTGGTTAAGTGAAACCACAGAGGAGTGTGGGTGTAGATTGCTCCATTCTAACTGACTACATCCTCCAACAGGATGTTGTTCTGTCTGAATACTTGTGACCACCTTGAAAAAAAAAAAAGTGGCTTACAAGCTCTCCCTTCTCCCCAGTCTCAACTTCAAGGAAGAGAGGGAGACATGTTTCAGTATCGGCACAGGGCCAGTGTCAGTGAAATATAGTGGCATGCTTTTTGTTTTTTTTGTTGACAGAGCAGCGCTTATTGCTGTAATCTTCTATCCAATGGCTGATAGTATACGCTTAATTAATCTACCTGACCCCGCCCCAAAACCTGCCCGCTAACCTAGCTGGGAATACATTCCAACCTATGCTTTTAAATGCTGCATGGAGCTGCCACTCTTTGAAATGACGTGCTAACAATGTTTTACAAAAAAGTCTCAATAAAGTCACTGTTCACAAAAGACAGACTATTGACTGCACTTATTGTTAAACGCCTAAGTAAACTTGTTACTTTTTCTTATTTCCCAGTTCCGAGTGCATGTGTGACATCTCAAACGATGTCAACTTTGCATCAAAAATGACATAATTGACCGAAAGACATTTAATGACAACGGTCATAAACATTCATAAAGACTCCTTCGTGTTCATGACAGGTGTCATGTCAGTCTTACGCACACCCCTTCAAATAAAGTGGTACCCATGTGTGTATACTGTATTCACAGATTTTCTCAATCAGGCCATTCTCATAATAATAATAAACTTTATTTATATAGCACTTTTCAAAACAGAGTTACAAATAACCCAAAAACAAGAAAAAAAATAATGTTAAAAAAAATAGAAAAATAATAGGTAATAGCTACAACAGGAACTTTGCAATGGAATACAATAAAATTGATTCAAAGTAGGAATACAATTAAATGTAATACAATAAAAAATAGCAGGAAATAGAATTACTGAGGTTTGTTTGTTGGGCCAAGAGATCTTGCAAGAGATAAGAGGTGTGTATTGATATAGTCTAAGCCAAATCTTTTGAGGCCTAGGGCGCGGATGTGGGTAGTGATCTGGGCAGCGATCACCAGGTTTGGTTTAAAACAACCTGCCACTTCTGCCACACTTTCACACCCTGATAAAATGGCATAGGCTTTATAATGGAGAACTGCACGCAGCTGTTGGCAAGTAAAATGTACTGCTTCTATCTCAATGTTGAAAATTGAGGTTGGGTGGCTAGGTGGTGGGAGGCACTAATAACTGAACGGTTGTCGGTTCTATCTTCTGGTGGCTCTATTGCAGAGTGGCTGGTAGTATAAATTCTAACATACATAAATCTTTAATCACAGATACCATGCAATAATATCTAGATACACCAGAGGGGGACATTTTAATGTGATGTGTGACTGACTTTGCTAGCATCAGAGTCCTGAGCGTTGGAGTATAATCCCTGATATTTAAGTGTAACTGTAGTTTTTCATTTCTACTGACAGTGTATGTGTTGCCTTTCAAACTGTAGGTCGAACAAAAGGTCAATATTTCATTTAAGGATGAACGTTAGACAACGAGATTGACATTGATTTTTTTTTCAGTATCACAGTCAAGATTAAATAATTTATGAAGCCTCAGATGTCTCCAAGTAATTAATAAATCTATACACAGTGTATGTATACTTTGTAATGGGGCTAGCTATGATTTGTGAATGTCTGTTCTAATGTATTTATGACAGCTAATCAGGCTTAGTGAAGCTGGGTCAGTGCAGCACAGTGGATCAGTGCGCTCGTATTCTGTTGCTCTTCAGACCTGTTGTCCTTTCTGTTCTGGATTCTTGAGTTCACACTGAATGGGATATACAACTTTGTCTTACAGCATTATCACAAAGGTAAGCCTCAGAATTTATGGATTGGATATATGTGGTTATATTTGAGAAAGAGAACAAACTCCCACAGAATGAGGGGATGACCTTTCAAAGCTTTTTCTGCATTGGTTTATGGTTTATTCGACGAAATGCAATAAGCCACCAGGCAATGCAATCTAAATACTGAGATTGCTTGTGCAATATCTGAAAGCAAAAACAACATAGTTTATAATCCACTACAACAATTCTCATCTTTTTGTTTCAGATGTAACTTCCTCAAGGGGCTTCAGAGACATACAGTATAGACTTCCGCATGTGCAGTGGGTGAACGAATGAGTGCCATGTGCCCAATTTGGAGCATAATCCTCCAGCACCTCTATCAGACGAGACTCAACAGACTTACAGCTTGCAATACACTACACACGCTTAAATAAACATCTACAGATCAATACCTCAAACTGGTCTTTCACCTGGTGCAACACGATGCCTACCATGACCCTGCCTATCCCAGTACCACGGCCCTCCTATTCCCAGGCCAGGGAGAAACTGTTGAAGGCTATCCCACCCAACTTCCTCTGTTTGCTGACCTGTGGAGGGATAGACTGTCGCTATGAAGGGCCTTCTTGCTGGAGAACCAACCAACAGGCCGTCCGGGGCCTCTATTCCTCCTGGTAATACAATTGGACAGCAGTTAGTTAGATGGCATGGTATAATCACTGTCCCTAGTGTAAATAATAATTACAGCAATTTGCTCTCACACCAGGGTGACGGATGATATTGTCGCCATGACAAGACCTTCAGCTTACCTCATTGAGAAATACAATATCATAGAGCAGTTTCAAAGGTAAACACTATTCGCTATTTTTGCTAGGATGTATGTGTTGTGGTTCTCTGCAGTGTGCACGTGTATACATGTAGGTATGCACACGTTCTTCGCTCGTCATTCACATAATGCGTGTCTTTTTCCAGGTTGAACATCAAATCCATCATCAACATGCAGGTCCCCGGGGAGCACGCTCACTGCGGCCCTCCCCTGGACCCCAGCAGCGGTTTCACATACTCTCCACAGACCTTCATGGAGAATGACAGTAAGATCTGTTGTTGTGCTCTACGCCAATGCTCTACAAATGTACAGAACATTACACTGCACAAATACGCACTGCATTCACCTGCCCCCTGTTCATGTGGCTGTTTGTGTGTGTGTGTGTGTGTGTGTGTGTGTGTGTGTGTGTGTGTGTGTGTGTGTCTGTGTGTGTGTTGTAGTTTTCTTTTACAACTTTGGGATGCCAGATTTTAGTGTGTCCTCTTTGGTTGGCCTTATCGATGGAGTGAAAGTGTTGGCCTTTGCAGTGAAGGAGGGAAGAGTGGCTGTGCACTGCCATGCTGGTCTGGGTAGGACAGGTAAGAATGTGTACATTTGTGTACATTTGTGTACATTTGTATACATTTGTATACATTTGTATATTGTGTGTTGCTGTCTGTTAGAGAGAGAGAGAGTGTTATGTGCATTCATTCTGACATCAGACTTGACCTGGTTCGTCGTGTATATGCGATTCTCTCTTGCTACTTATCAGGGGTCCTGATAGCCTGTTACTTAATCTACAACCTGCGCATCAGTCCAAGTGAGGCCGTCCACTATGTGCGTATCAAACGACCTCGCTCCATCCAAACAAGGGCCCAGCTCAGCCAGGTGTTTGACTTTGCCCGCCTGCTCAGCACACAGCTTGCCCAATACCCAGACGTCAGCCTGCGTCATGCAACCCCCTTCACCCTGCAACACTACTTAAACCGCCAGGCACTACAGCTGCATGGCCAGGACGCACGCATGCTCAGACATGTACCCAAGGTATCATAGGAGTTTAGTATCATATTACATTCATTATGTATCACTTTCAAACCTGACAGTATTGGAGAATGACAATGCGATCAGTCTCTACCCGCAGGCCTTATCCTCTCTTCATTGACTTGTCTTGTTAGGTGGTGTACCTCCTGTGTCTGCATCTCTCCTGCTTAGCCCTGGGTCTCCCTGCCCCTCCAGAGGTGCACGCTGAGCTGGAGAAGAGGTCAATGTTAAGGGCTTTGGGCAAGGCTGTGAAGGAGACCCTGGTGGCCCAGCAGTACCTGCCCCTGCTGAGGGACGGGCATAGTGAGTCCTGGCTGGGCTCAGGGTCAGTGTCCTCCTGGGATGAGCCGGGGGGATTCTTGGAGAGGAAGAGAGAAGTGCTTCTGCACAAACGCAGCTACAGCGATTCTGACCTCAGCAAGTTTACAGTAAATAAAGTTCAATTTCACCTTACTGACCCAGAATTGCACCAAGGCCTTGACTTTGTTATGTAAAATTAAGTGGGCTAAAGCTCCTTTCATCACCTTATTGCATTCTTTCCTAAAGGACCTGGACCTGGACCTGGGCCCATACCGTATTTCACTTCTTGGAAATAAGAGAGATTGGTGTTCACAGGACCTGATAAGAGCTGATTTGGGACCTGTCATTCCCAGCTTTGCCTCAATTTCTGCAGGCCACTGGACCAGCAAAAAGGAATCTCACACATCCAATATCCCAGCATCTGTCAAAACAACAACCAACAATTCTGCTAAAAGCTCTAAATGTAGAGCTACAAATACACCGACACTTACCAAATTCACTTCCAATGTCGAGGTAGCGGTCAGCCTTACTGTGTAACACAATAATAATGTTTGCAATGTTTACAACAGGAATGCTTTAAAATGTATTGTGCTGACCTGCGTCTCTTACCATGTGCAGGTGTGCAGAAATCAGCACAACCCAGGCCTAACCTTAGTGGCTCGTGCTATTGCTAAAGCAATGGCAGACCAGAACCCCCCAGGGGAGACCATTCTGCAAAGGTCACATCTACTACAGGTAAATAAAAAGTGTGCAGCAGCTTTTACATCACAGCGTATTTCTACTAATTGAGTTTCACCTCCAAATACGACATCACTCACTATTTCTGTACAGGAGGAGTTGAACACTAGTGACTGTGGATGGGCTCTACTGGTCACTGAGTCAGATCCTCATGTTCTCAGTTGTCTGCTGTGGACCTGGCTGGAGAAACTAAAGGTAAGTGGCATCAGACGAGGGCAATAATGGCAGACATCCATAATGGTACTTCTTTTGGGGGCTGTGGGTCGAAAAGGACAGTGATATTTTGAATTTCACTTTGTTATTCTTCGTGGTTATCCTTTAATTTTCCTAAAATGGCGTTGTTCACATCGCTAACTGAAGCAGACACCTCCACACTGAGGCTAGCTGTGCAACTTGTTTTCAGTGATGAAAGCTCACTGCTAGAAAATAATTGTAGTTGTAGAAGTTTAAATTTTTACCAAACAAATGTCAACATTTCAAGTGGTCCCTTTGAAGAATGACATCTCTCTCTTTCCTCTAACCTTCTCCAGGAGCCTGTTTTAAGTGCAGATGACATAGAAAGATTGACTTCGGGAGCAAACGGCAAGAAACCTCTCAGTGTGCTGAAGGAGGTATAGCAAGATCGTAGTTATCTTTGCTTGTCTAGATTGTTCTGCTTAAGAAGGCTTTATCCTGAAAACCACTGTGAAAGATTTTATTATTTATGTTAAGATATTTGTTATTACAGCCACAGCGCCACACCATCTCCTGTCTGTTGAGCTGTGTGGGTACTGTGACCAGTCTGTGCCCACACAGAGAAGACGCAGTGCTACGACGTCTGATACAGTCACTTGCAAGGGTAAGTGTGGGAATACAATGTATGTGTGTGTGTGTGTGTTTGTGTGTGTGTGTGTGTGTGTCTGCATGCGCATGTGCCATTAGACACCCACAAAGATGATGGTGTCATGTTGTCAAGTTCAGTAGCATAATTATCTATATAATTATCTATTCTCTTTTAATCCAATAGCGTCCTGAAGAGGAAATACAAAGCCATGTAACTTTGATGAAGGTCCTAAAGACCAGTTCCAGAGAGTCTCACCAACATTACAGTCCCCTGACCAAGGCCTGCAGTGGCGCTGCAACTGGCATGTCTTCAAGAACAACTGAACCAATATAATGGTGACCTTCAAAAGAGCAGTTTTAATTAAAAAAAAAACAGTTGGGATTCATTCTTGGCTCCTGACTGTTGCCAAAATAAACAGACACAGGGTTGGTAAATTAGAAATAGTTAATCTAAATAAAGAGTTAAAAGCTGTTTAATGCATGTGTTTAGAAATTACACATCAGCAATTAGGCTACACACTGTGATTACTAATTGAAACAAGTTTTCTTACATGTAGCAGACATAGCTTAAATAACTTGACCCTGTGACATGTTGCACCCTATTTATACGAAATAAAACCTTTGTACTCTTTGTCTTGTTTATTCACGTTTTGTGATTTAAAAAAAAAAAAAAAAAATTCTTTTGGAAACACATCGCGCGCCTGTCAGATAACTATCTCTATGGCAACGTTGTCATAGTGAATTTGACAGAAACTAAACAATCTGTGTTTGGAGGACATAGTCACCACAGCAGTACAGGTCGGCGATTTTCATTATGTAAACTACTGTATCAAGATCAAATCTATTGAATATCTTTAAGGATGATACCTATAAAGTTATTTCTGTGCTACACGTCATCATCGTGCCTACTTGGCGCATAAACGCATTTTTTTTTTACTGGTTTCGGTTTAGCATTAATAATAATAATAATAATAATAATAAACTTTATTTATATAGCGCCTTTCATACAAGGATTGTAGCTCAAAGCGCAATTGGTTTCATGTTATATACACAAAGGCTAAATAAAAGGTAAATCATTGCTTATTATATAAGATGCACTTGTGTCAGTTTAGGTGACCACCAGAACGGGTTAACGCACGGGGCTGTTGCGCCACGTCGTAATCGCATGGAATAACTGTGATTTAAATTACTGTTTTTATTTTTTAATAATATATGTTATTTTTTATTTCTATATTATTTTTTTTATATAGTTCTGGAAACAATTTATTTAATTACACATATTTAATTACAGATAATTTAAAAGCCAACTTTGTTGTGAACAAACTAAAATGTATTTTATCTTTCCTTTAGAGTAATCATGTCAGACATTGATATTTGGGTTGGCTCCTGGAGGCCCCACAAACCCAGAGGTCCAATAGCTGCCTTCTACAGTAGCCCAGGGCCCAAATATGCCCTGCCTGGGCTGATAGGTAGCCAAAATCTTTTAATATACAGCAACACGCTTTCTTAAAAACATAAAAGTATGCTCTTTTTCTATAATCTCTGTGCATGTTCTTTCCCTAAAGGTATTAACAACCACGACCCTAGAAAACAAAAAGCACCAGTGTTTAGTTTTGGGACACGTCATAACCAGTTAAGTGCTGATTCTTCCCCTGGACCACGATACCTGGTCTCTTCCCACATCACCAGAGTGGGCCGAGATGGTACCCCTGCGTTTTCACTCTACAGCCGTCCCAAGGACCCACAGCTCTTCCAGCCACCTGGACCAGGTCATTACAATCCCTTTCACATTGAAAAGACGGTAAAAAAAATATTTGGAATTTATTTATTAAAAAATATATCAAAAGATGTATTTGTTTGGAACTGAAGTATTGCAAACCCATTCGTACCCATTAAGGTTCTTAATTGCTGTCTGTACAATCTTAATGGAGTAGACAAATGGAGCACTGGAAATTCTAATTCAGCCATGAATTTATTTTTACTTTTTCTGGTGCTTCAGGTCGTTACTCCCCAGAGCGATCGGGAAAGTCGGTCTATTACTCTGCCCCTGCTTATTCCCTGTCTGGCAGGAACAGAGATTACTGTAATGACCAAACACCAGGTAACATTTTATGATGATCACAATATTCCAGTAGAAAAGTACACTTCCAGGCAAGGCCGTAGCCAGGATTTTTCAAATACTGAGGTCAATCACAACTCAACCCCCAAAACACAAATCCTCCTATATTGCCCACCTGACCCACCCCAAGGTCAAAAGAAAGACATAAGTAAAAACGAAGACAAAAACAGATCAGTGTTGGTAATGACACTTTTATTTTCTTCCCTCATTCTCATATTATATCCTCATTAGTGGGCTAGCTATGTAGCTAGCACACTACTGTTATTCCCACTATTTATTTCTTTATTATTATTATTCCGTGCACTTTTTGTGTACTCCTTAATACTTTGTCGTACAGACTTCATTCAATGTTTAAAACGTTCAGCTACTTTTGTAGTTTTATGCTCCAATCAACTTTTTAATATTCTTTATAATTTTTTACAGTATTTAAGTTTTAAAAGTCATTTTTTCCCATAG